>JAOXJJ010000395.1:4451227-4479100 GCA_025769935.1 Phoenix roebelenii | reverse complement strand
TTGAAGAAGGAATTAATTGCAATTGGATTGCAATTTGATTGAATCAATTGGACTTAATTAATTGGGCTCGATCTTATTTGATAAAGTTTAAGAGTCTTACTTGGAATAGGACTCCTACAGTTCTAATTGGATTAGGACTTCAAATTATTAGAGTCCTCCTTGGAGTAGGATTCCTAAAGTCCTAATTGGATTAGGATTAAAATTATATGAGTCCTAATTAGATTAGGACTCCTAGAGTCCTAATTAATTATTGGTCTAATAGATGAAGATGACTCCTAATTGGATTAGGATTGAAGAGTTCAATTGAGTTATGATCCAATTGGATCCTAATTAGATTAGGACTCCAAGGGTCATAATTGATTTAATCTTATGGATAAGGATCTTGAATCAAATAGGAAGACTACTTGAGTCCTAATTAGATTAGGATTCAATGAACCAAGGGCCACCTAAATCCTACTTCGATTAGGATTAGAAGGGAGGGGCAAGAACCCCTCCTTTCCTTGGGTACTCTCGGGATCCGCATCCTGGTTGGCCGGGATGTGCGTCCCGGGTGCCCGAGATGCGAGACCCGGTTGGGGCGTGGCTCCTCCTAATTTTAAGGATCTTGAATCAAATAGGAAGACTACTTGAGTCCTAATTAGATTAGGATTCAATGAACCAAGGGCCACCTAAATCCTACTTCGATTAGGATTAGAAGGGAGGGGCAAGAACCCCTCCTTTCCTTGGGTACTCTCGGGATCCGCATCCTGGTTGGCCGGGATGTGCGTCCCGGGTGCCCGAGATGCGAGACCCGGTTGGGGCGTGGCTCCTCCTAATTTTAAGGAGGAGGCCACACCTAGGGCATCTACATGAAAGAAATAAAAAAGGGGGCCAGCCCCCCTTGGGTTTAGGCTTTTCTTTTCATCATGGTGGCCATCTCTTCCTCTCTTCCTTCTTCCATCCGCAAAGGCAAGGGAAAGGGGCAGCGAGCATGGTTCTCCTTCTTCCTCCTTTTCATCAGCCGCATGGAAGAAAACATAGAGAGGAAGGTGTTCCTCTCTTCCCTCCTTTTTCCGTGGTAAAGAAAAGAAGAAAGTGTTTCTCCTTCTCCTTCTTCCTTCTCTTTGAAGCAATCAACTCTTGATTGCTTAGAAGAGTTCCAACCATCAAAAGGGATCTCTACAAGGAAGCTAGCACCTTGGTAAGATCACGACCTTGATCGAGCAAGATCTTCGTATGGATACCCGTAGAGGCCGGACGCTTGTGCAGCTTCAAATGAACCCAATTTCTACGATCATCAAATAGCGGTGAAGATCTACCCGCTCAAAGGTAAAGATTTAATCTTTAAAATTATTTTTGTAGATCTGAAAATTAATCAAGTAATTAATTTTAATCTATCCTTTAGATTTTATAATCTTCTAAGTGAGAGAGCTCAGAATTTTTTTGAAATCTACGTTCCTAAGGACATTAATGAGATGAACGACCCCGCGTGTATCTTTTCGCTGCGATCGTCGCAATGCGTGTGGGGGTAACCCGACAGATCCTTGGTCTCTAAGCCTTTAGACCTCTTTCCTCGTCATCTCCCTGGAAAAAGAAACTCAAAAACAAGCTCGACTAGCTCATCAATAGTTCGCAGGACGAGTAGAGTGATAAGCGAAAATTGGAGATTGCTCGTTCACTAAAGTCCTGTCTGCCTGTTGATTTAGTATGTTCCTATCCCCTTGGGAAGTTTGGGACACCCCTAATGGTTAGTATTGAGCAGCTAGGTCGGGCAGCTATAAAATCCTTACTCTTCTTCTTTTTCTTAGCCTGTTACAAATCAGTTGCGAGTCTGGTTATGAATTAATTATACACACTGGTCCCATCTTTCTTTGTGCTTGCTGCGCTTCTTATTATGGAGTTGTCCATCAGGGGATGCTATCATCAGCAACATCAAAATCAGAAAATGAGCACTTCATGATTTCATGTTAGGTGGTCAGTGCTCTATATGCCTAAGCAATCTTTGATTACTAATCCTCTTCTTTGATCCTTTCTGATAACAATAAGGTTGAGTTCAGAAAGAAGATATTTGTGTACAGAGTCGGCTAGTTTTTTAGCTAGCTAAAAACAAAAGGGTTGTTTTTGGGCTCAGGGAAGGATGCTTGCTTGAGCCGAGTTTATTGGTTTCAAGTGAGAGTTTCCATGCCATGACATAAGAAGAACAAGCATGTGATTGTTAGTCCTTCCTCACTCGGTAGTTTCCACCGCCTGTCCAAGGTTGAGCCCTAGTATTTGATGGTGAACTTGAAAAGCCACCTACAATCTACCGATGCTTCATGCCCAATCATGTCAGATATCTGATTATTCCGTGTTTAGGAGTGGGAGTCTTTTCTAAAGAGTGAAGCTCCTCATTCATATAGGGCTTGGTAGTTATCGAGGTTTGCAAAGTCTAAAACTTCAGCATGCTGGAAGCAACCAAACCCCTCATCGGATGTGCCACATTGTTGGTTAGAGCATGCCACTTGAAGTTGGAAATTAAGTGTTACTAATTTTTCTAGGAGCCAAACACTTGAAATCGTGGAGTATTATTTACCTTTTTCTTTCTAGGCCTCCCACTTTTAGCACCTGAACTATTGGTTGCCTTGGCTTTTTGTCTAGAGGAAACTTCCCTCTTTTGGGCCACTTGTTTCCTAGGAGGTCTATCCTTTTTAGGACATTTATATGTTTTGGCATTGCGGCCCCACTCCAAGCAATTGCTATATATGAGAGAGGAGCCACTTCTTTTGATTCTGTGAAGGTCCTGAATTTCATCCTCCTCCCTTCTACACTTGTTTGGCCTACTAGGAGATCTCCCTAGTGGGGGTGCATCTATTGGATCAAACTATAAGGGCTCCCAAAACTGAATACTAGGCACAGATGTAATAACTAACTCATAGGCTTTGAACAACATATCCTTGAAGTACCAATGGTCTACAAAATCCTCTACCTCTTTCCTTGAAAACATGATAGCTGTAGCTACATGACAATAGGGGATTCTGATGAGATCAAACTTCCAACACCCATAGATTCTCCTCTCTAAGTCAACTGCAAACATGTCATCTGGATGATTAACCTTGAAACTGTCCCAACCGCCCCATGTATAACATGGTAATCCATGTTATGCAGAACACCTAACTCTACCTTCTTCTAGATTTTATGACATCTTGTACCCCCATTTCTCTGCATTGTCTTTTAACCTAAAACTATTGCATAAGGAGCCTTCTTATAATCTCTAGCAAACTTGTACGGAGAAAGAGAAAGGTAGTAGCTGGGGCTATAAGCCTATGCTAACAACTACGGGCTAGAGATAAACTAGGACAAAACAAAGTAATAGAGTAGATAAATAAAGATAAATGCAAGATAAAATTAAGGATAAAGATAAATGAAATGATAGGTATTTGATCGGCCAAAGAGTCCTTTTTTTTACAATTATATTCCCATATTTATATACAACATTTTAAATGATCAAGTAACGTCGGCTCCCAATATCAATAACTGTTTAGGTCTATCCTTCACGTACCTCCAACAGTTCCCACAGTTATGTTCCATGATTTTCCCATTTTCTTATTTTAGCAACTCCTCATGTACTTCTCTATATCATCACAATTGTTATTAGGCCGAAGATTTTGTTTCCACACGTCATTAGACTGAGTTGACCTTAGGCCTATGATCTCCATCCCTTTATTACAATCGAGAAAAAAAATAGTTAATTTAACAACAACTATGTAAATAGACCTATTGAGAATGATGTAAAATTTATCATGGATGTGTGTGCATTTTTGTTTTATTATTTTCTTTTTGAAATCTTAAAATTTTTTATCAAAATTGTTTGTTATATAATCCACTATTATTCTACAGTATTTTGCCAAGCATATTAGGACTCTTTCAATTTTCTTTTTCTTTCTTCTAGAAACACAAAAATATAAAATCCATCAACCATAAAATATATGCAAAAAAATATGAAAACGACAGATATTGACTCATTCGCTTGACATATAGCCATGCCCGACTAATTTAGATTGGATCATCATGCGACTGAACTATATATCAGACATGACATATCGCTTTCTTTAAGGTCAGTTTCGTTATATTTTTTTTACAAAATTTTCATAATTTTATCAAAATTACTAGTTATATTTTTTTTACAAAATTTTCATAATTGTATTTCTATAGTTTTTGGCCAGCATATTTTCAATTTTACTTTTTTCTTTTACCGAGTAAACAGAAATACAAAAATCATCTACTATAATTATTGCCATGGTCTCTTTAATCTACAAGTCAGCCGTGACAGCTAGTTTTTTTTTTTTTTGGAGCTTGTTTCTGGTGAAATAAGCTCCTAAAACGCATCCTCTCCCCGGTAATTATAATAAGACATATCAAGCGAAAAATTTTCAAACATGTCTACGAAGTCGCCACTCACCACAGGCATGAACCAGTAAGAAATATTATGATCTTCCAATAAGAGAATTTTGACCAGCCAGACTTAATAGATTTATTCGAGGCCACTCCCTTTTCTCCGCCCCAGACATTCTTCCTATTTTAGGTTGTGGCTGAGAGCGAAGCCTTCCTCCAAAATCCAAATCTAAATGGCATCCTCGCCCGGCGCCGCCAGTTAGCGCGCGCCACGCAACCGCGTGCAGGGACTCTTCTCGAAGCCCTTCTCCGAGCTTCGCCCCACCACCCCTTCCTCCAGGCCCCACCATACCCGGTCCGAGGCCTCGAAATCTTATAAAACTGGCCACCAAAGGCCGCCGCCGTACCACCACTGGACACCACACCTGTCGCCAGTCGCCACTGGCGTCTCCTCCTCTTCTCGCCGTCGTCGAGCTCTTGTTCTCTCGCCGCTGCTCCCGTGGGACGAGCACCGGCGGGTTCTACGAGGAGGAGGAGGAGGAGGAGGGGATCGGGGAGGGAGTAGATGGGTGGGGGAGGACAGTAGTGGTGAGAGGGGAATGAAAGGGAGGGCAATATGCGAACCATCTGCGACGTCTGCGAGAGTGCCCCCGCCGTCCTCTTCTGCGCCGCCGATGAGGCCTCCCTCTGTCGACCATGCGACGAAAAGGTCTCCCTTCTCGAACCCCCTCCACCCTTCCTCTTTCTCTTTCTTAAACTGAATTCTTTGGGATTTTGTCGCTGTTGGAGCCATCAGTTTTGCTGCTATGATGACTCGAGCAATTGGCTCTGTCACGATGGTAATTAACAGATTTTTTTTACATTATCTCCTTTGGCCGCTATTTCGAGTGTTTGAATGGATGCCAGTGGTTTGGTTATAAGAGAGAGAGAGGGAGGGCTTCGAAGGTGCGGGAGGGGATCTGAATGTGGCTATTTTGTTGCATGCTTGTTTATTTCCTGGTCTTCTATTCCATAACATCCTTCATTATATATATGTGTGTGTGTGCGCGCGCGCGCGCGCCTCTTATAGGACACTTAATTATGTCAATGGATTGAATGGAAATCTTGTGGCCAGTTACTTGTGCAGTGCTCACCTTCTGAGATGTCAATCTTTCTCCCTTTACCGACTAAAATGAAGTTGTGAAACTTTATAGTGTAAACTTAATTCTTGTTCCTAGCAGTTAGTTAATTATTCTCTGCAGATTTTTGGAAGTAGAGGAACAAATTATATTCCTGATGGCCCATTATTTGTATTTTGCTCATAAGGTGTCGATTATATTCAGTTGTGCATCAGATGTTTAAAAAGTTGCTACTTTTTAATTTTTTGAGGGATTAAGAACAATTTGAGGTTGCAACTAAAGGTTCTGATTCAAGTCCTGGGTGATGCATCCCAAGTATTTGGACTTGGAAATTATAGTGGGCTTGGTCTCCCTACCTCCCTTGAGAAAAAAAAGGAAAAAAACAACAATTTGAGGATGCTATCAATGTTAAATTGTTTAACTTGTATGATACGTTTATTTAAATTATTTTACTATCTAAAGTAGTAATTGCTATTTATCAGGGATATAGTTCATTGACAATGTCTATAGACTAGGCTATTTTTCCCCTTTAGGTGTTAATGTATAATTAAATTTTGTGTACGCTTACGCTGTAAGCTCATTTCCTGTAGGTGATTGTTATATATCTGAGGCTGCTGCTTTCTAGAATATATTTTACCATTGAACTTTCTCCTGGTTGTCTTGATTGTTTTTATGTAGCACTCCAATACGTCTTAAGTGAATAGGTATCTCAGTGGTTGTTGTATTCCAGCGTACTAAGCAGCTTTGGATGTCTACTGTGAGAGATCGGCTCCTTCAAAGTGGATTGCAAAGATTGGCTTGGTCTTACTTTCACAAAGTAGGAATACAGTAGGAGTGGAATAGGGATTAAAATGGGGAATGTGACACTGGAACCAGAAATATTTAATCTTTTTTCAAGACAAGGTTTTAAATCTTGATTTCAGTTTTGATCCTTCAGGTGGAGTTTTGGTTTTAGTAGTTTTGGTGGTTTGATGGTTTCACTTAAAGTTTTGGAAGGTTAAAAAATGTTTGTACAAAATTCAAAAAAAAGTGGAAAATAGAGATAATCATGGCAAGTTGTTTCACATCATTTTTGTTGGATTTCGAGTAATCTAGGACCATAACCTGTGTAGCTTAATTGATGAACTTCCATCCTCCTTTTCACTTTATCAATTCGATAGTTTGACACCCACCACACGTGCCTCAAACTAGTAAGTCATAAATTGAGCAACAGATAGAACATGTACAAGATTTTTTCTCCATTTTTGAATGCTTGGAAGAGTTGACAATGAAGAGAATGACTAAATGCTTCCTTGATAAGTATTTAGCACTTATTCTGAAGCATGACCTTGATGGGATCATGTTACTTTTTTGACCATCATCGATGAGTCATTAGAACCGAACTGATGTGGCCTTTCCTTTAGATCTGGTTATCAAAATGCAGTTGAAGCAGTTTCATTCACCATTAGTCTCCATTATGATGTGACACTATGTCCAACTTCCATAGGTTACTACATGCACTTAACCATATCAGTTATGCTGATCCTTTATTCAAATATTCTAACTTTCCTGTTCTCTTAGGGATTAATACCTAAAAACTCAGGACAGCAACATATTTGATCTTCTCAGTAGATATGAGACAACATGCTTACTGTTACTGATGTCCTAGATCAGTAAGACATAGATTAGAGGTTGCCCTTAATTTATGCATAGTATTCAGTTTTTTCAAAAGATTAGGGGTGCAAATGGGTTAGGTCGGATCGGGTCATGAATGACTCTGACCTAATCCGGTTTTTTGTTCGGGTCCTAATGTTCGACCCAAACCTAATTTAATAGAAGATCAGGTTGGGTCAGATCGGGCCTATTGCTAAAATTTCTGACCCAACGGGTTATTCGAGTTGGATCGGATCTATGTATAACCCGGCTCCAACCCAAAAAATACGGGTCCAAGTCAGATCTAGGTCGGATTCGAGTCGGATGTAGGTCGGATTCGAGTCAGATCTTTGTACTTGTCATTTCTTGTACTTGGTTCTTTTTTGCAACGAGTAAAAATTACAGAAAGCAGGTTATGCAGGACCATACAAGTGAAAGTGTCGAAGTATCAATGATTGATGTCATTACAGACTAACCTAATAATAATAGGCTTAACCTTGTTAGCTTCAAGAAAAATTTTCTGTTCATGTATGCAATATTTTTTTTGAGTAGAAAAGAATTGCATATGTGTTTACTCAGCAGTGATATCTCCTGAATTTGTTAGAATGCATCTACTACTATTTTTCTAAATATACTATTATAAAACTATTTATGGGCCAAGATAAGAAATATAGTTTTGATAATGATACATGATAAAGTTCAATAATTACAAAGGACTCATCATGAACCCATCTTCTTTCACATCGCAAAATTAACTCTATTTTGTCTTCATTAGTCCGAACTTCCTTCTTAAGGAAATAGTGTCCTATTTAATATAACTAACCTAAAACTTAATATAAAATTAATGCCATTCGATAGTACAGAATAGACAATCTCTTCCATTCCTCTCGTCCTCAAACATAAGAAGAGATTATAGAAATAAAGAGTTAGAGACCCTTAATACCCTTGCAGGCTCTAACGGTGCACCGGGTTTGGGTTGGCTCACAACATAGGAAACTCAAAATTGTCCCAAAAATCAAACGGGTCAGGTCAGAATTTAGTAAATCTAGACCTGACCCAGAAAATGGAATGGGTCCAATTTTAGAATCCAACCCGACCCCATGTATCATTTAAATCGGGTCGAATTGGGTTTAAGTGGGTCGGGCCGGGTCAAGTCACGGGTCAACCCGACCCATTTGCAGCCTTATCAGTGATAATGAGATTAGTAAAATCTTTAAAAATCAGATGGGCTTTTGTTGCTCAGCTATGCAGCCCAAGAGATGGAGTGAATTGGATTTTTCAAAAACTTTTAGCTAATAATGCAGTGGAATAAAATTTGATAGAAGAATATAGATTTTTGCAGCAAACTAATAAGTAAATATGCTGAAGATAAATGCATGTAAAAAAATTAATGCAAACACAAAAATTTATAATGGTTTGGTGCCAACTCTGCACCTACGTCTACTCTTTAAGAATTTCTTCTTGAAAATTTTACTATAATCTTTCCTAAATTACAGCCCGATTGTTTTACATGGTATCACAATCAACCTAGTTGATTTTTTTTAGAAAATCAACCAAAACTATATCTATTGTTTTACTTGAGCTCACAATCAATCTAGTTTATTTTCTCAGAAAATCAAACAAAACCTTCTTTGAGCCTATTCCAGCCTCAACACAATCCAATTCAAGGTTTGAATTTACTCGGGCTCACAATCAGCCCAGTTTATCTTCTCAAAAAATTAACCAAAATCTTCTTCGAGCCTATCCCAGCCTCAACACAATTCAATTCAGGGTTTGTATGGACTTTTTTTGAAGTTTCAATTCTTGAAACTTGTTATAGTAGAGTATAGAAAGAATTAAGTGCAAATACAATGAAAACAACTCCAAGACAATAAATACAAAACAATAAATGGAGCTTGACTATGTTGGTTGGCTTTAATTGCTCTTGAAGGTGCTTCACCAACTTTCGGATGTTGAAGATGTTATCTTTCAGCTCACAATAAAAGCTTTTGAATGATGTTCTCTTTGAAGTAAGGTCAGTGAAATCGTTTCGAACCGGGCGACTCCGGCCACTTCGACCTATACTGGTGGTTCATCGGTACGATTCCGGTAACGAAAATGAGACCTATTGCCGGAGCCAGAGAAGGAAAGAGAGAACAAGCGGGGGAGGGAGGGAGAGTGAGAGGTCAGGAGGGCCGGCGGAGACCGTGGCAGGCAAGGTTGAAGCCGATTCTCCTGTTTCGAACAAAACAGGGGTCCAACTGCGACTTAAAAAATTTCGCAATTTGTCGACTTTATGTAAAAAATGTAAAATTTTTTAAGCTACGGTCGGACTCTTATTTCGAACGAAATAGGAGAACTGGCTGCGACCTCGCCAGCCATGGCCTCCGCCGGCCCTCCGCCAGCCTTCCTCTCTCTCTCTTATTCTCTTCCACAGTACCGTGCCTTCTGTCGTTACAGGTCCGGCATGGCCCGTACCAACTCGTGCTGCCGGAGAACTGGTATGGTGCTCGGTACCGGTTTCTCCGATCTTGCTTTGAAGTTCTTTCTTTTTGCTTTCTTTTTCTTGATTTTGTGGATTTTTCTTTGTAGTGCTTGAGCTCTCTTGTTCTTTAGGTGTTCCCATGTATTTATACTATTTGGAAGAGCTTGGAATACTATCCTAGCCGTTAGACAGGTAAAAGAGCCGTTGTGACATGAAAACAACCATTCTGATTCACAGAAAAATTAGTTGTTACTGTTGTCAGGCATAGAGGGGTCGAGTCGCCATTTTCTATGGTCGAGTCGAGATTTTCATGAGTTGATTCGTGATCTTCAGGGGTCGACTCTTTAATGGACTAAAGTTTGCAAATCTCAGTCTTTCCACTATGGCTATTTAGGGTTGACTCATTGTTTTCTGGGGTCAGCTCTTATTTGACTAAAGTCGGCTCGTGATTTTTATGGGTCAACTCGCCAATGTGATGAATTGTTCAGCTTTCTGTCTTTTCTTTATGGCCATCTAGGGGTCGACTTATTTGTTTCTGGGGTGGACTCTTGTTGGACTGGAGTTGGCTCGTATTCTTCAGGTGTCGACTCATCAATATGATGAAAATCACAACTTTATGTTTGTCTTCTAAGAATGATCTGGAGTCGACTCGCAATCTACTGGAGTCGGCTCGTAAAGGCGTATCAGTCAACGATAGTGTGCCATGGTTGACTTGTTGCAAACTTGTGGTCAACTCTTGAGTTAGCTTAGAATGAAATTCTGTCTTTGTAAGTGAGCTTCCAAGGGTTGTTTTTATGTTCTTTTGGAGTAGTTCTTCTTGATGTGAAGCTTCATATAGGTGATCCTTTTTCGAGAGTAACTGAAGGCTTTCTTATTTGTTTTCTGAAATCAATCAATTAAACTCAAAGCAATAGATTAGTCAACTTTTCACTCAACTGTTTCGTATCATCGAAATCAATCCTTTAGGGTCAATAGGTTTGTAACAATACTCCTATCACAAGAAAAAAGAACTAACAATTCTAGTAGGACCAATTGAAAAATTTGAAACTGGCTGAAATTGAATTGAACTGGCTGAAACCAACTGAATCTTAGTGAAATCAAAAAAAATTGGTCATTTTAGAATTGGTCTAGATCATAACTGATCTGCTTCAATTGAAACTTAAAAGTAGGTCCGCCGTACCGGTACCGGTCGGCGTACCGGTCCGTACCGGTGGCGTACCGGTCCGAACCGGTGGCGTACCGGTCCCGTAACGGTCCGAACCGGTCCCGTACCGGTCCGAACCGGTCCCGAACCGGTTCCGTACCGGTCCCGTACCGGTTTTTCAATAATAAACTACCGGTACCGGATTTCATGCTGATCCGGTACCGGTCTCAGGCCGGACCGGTACGGACCGGTACGGCAGACCATGCTTAAAACCTTGGTATAAGAGGAACATGAGACTATGATAGATGAGAAGAAAGTAGGAAAAGGGAGAGTTCCAGTGGAATCCACAAGTAGATTCAAAAAACTACAGAAAGCAGGTTATGTAGGACCAAGTCGGATCTAGGTCGGATTCGAGTCGGATTTTTGTACTTGCCATTTTTTGTACTTGGTTCCTTTTACAAGTAAAAACTATAAAAAGCAGGTTATGCAGGACCATACAAGTGAAAGTGTCTAAGTATTAACGATTGATGTCATAACAGACTAACCTAATAATAATAGGCTCAACCTTATTAGCTTCAAAAAAAAATTTATGTTCATATATGCAATATTTTTTTTGAGTAGAAAAGAGTTGCATCTATTTTTACTCAGCAGTGATATCTCCTGAATTTGTTAGAATGCATCTATTACTATTTTTCTAATTATACTATTATAAAAATATTCATGGGCTAAGATAAGGAATATAGTTTTGATAATGATACATGATAAAGTTCAACAACTGCAAAGGATTCATCATGACCCCATCTTCTTTCACATCGCAAAATTAACTCTATTTTGTCTTCATTAGTTTAAACTTCCTTCTTAAGGGAATAGTGTTCCTATGTAATGTAACTAACCTAAGATTTAATATAAAATTCATGCCATTCGACAATACACAAAAGACAATCTCGTCCATTCCTCTCATCCTCAAACACAAGAAGAGATTAAAGGAATAAAGAGTTAGAGACCTTTAAGCACCCTTGCAGGCTTTAACTGTGCATGGGTTTGGGTCAGGTCACAGCATAGGAAACTCAAAATTGCCCCAAAAATCAAATGGATCGGGTCAGAATTTAGTAAACCTAGATCCAACCCAGAAAATAGAACGAGTCCAATTTTAAAACCCAACCCGACCCTATGTATCCTTTAAATTGGGTCAAGTCACGGATCAACTCGATCCATTTGCAGCCTTATTAGTGATAATGAGATTAGCAAAATCTTTAAAAATCAGATGGGATTTGTTGCCCAGCTATGCAACCCAAGAGAGGGTGTGAATTATATTTTTCAAAAACTTTTAGCTAATAATACAGTGGAATAAAATTTGATAAAAGAATATAGATTTTTCCAGCAAACAAATAAGTAAATATGCTAAAGATAAATGCATGTAAAAAAATTAACGCAAACACAAGAAATTTATAATGGTTTGGTGCTAACTCTGCACCTACGTCCACTCTCTAAGACTTTCTTCTTGAAAATTTTACTATAATCTTTTTCTAGATTACAACCCGATTGTTTTACATAGGATCACAATCAACCTAGTTGATTTTTTTAGAACATCAACGAAAATCTATTTCTATTGTTTTACTCGGGCTTACAATCAATCTAGTTTATTTTATTAGAAAATCAAGTAAAACCTTCTCCGAGCGTATCCCAGCCTCAATACAATCCAATTCAAGGTTTGGATTTACTCGGGCTCACAATCAACCCAGTTTATTTTCTCAGAAAATTAACCAAAACCTTTTCCGAGCTTATCCCAGTTTCAACACAATCCAATTCAAGGTTTGTATGGACCTTTTCTGAAGTTTCAATTTCTGAAACTTGTTATAGTAGAGTATAGAAAGAATTAAGTGCAAATACAATGAAAATAACTCCAAGACAATAAATACAAAACAATAAATAGAGCTTGACTATGTTGGTTGGCTTTGATTGCTCTTGAAGGTGCTTTACCAACTTTCAGATGTTGAAGATGTTATCTTTCAGCTCACAATAAAAGTTTTTGAATGATGTTCTCTTTAAAGCAAGATCAGCGAAATCGTTTCGAACCGGACAATTCCGGCCGTTTCGAGTCATACTGGTGGCTCACTAGTACGGTTTCGGCAACGAAAATGAGATCCATTGCCGGAGCCAGAGAAGAAGGAAAGAAAGAGCAAGCAGGGGAGGGAGGGAGAGGTCGGGACGCCGGCGGAGGCTGCGACTGGTAAGGTCGCGGCCGGTTTTCCTGTTTCGAACAAAATAGGGGTCCGACTGCGACTTAAAAAATTTCGCAATTTGCCGACTTTACTTAAAAATTGCAAATTTTTTAAGTCGCGGTCGGACCCCTGTTTTGAACAAAATAGGAGAACTGGTCGCGGCCTCGCCTGCCGCAGCCTTCGCCGGCCCTCCGCCAACCTCCCTCTCTCTCTCTCCCCTTCTCTCTCTCTTCCTCTCTTCCACAATACCATGCCCTTTGTTGGTAGAGGCCCGACACGGCCCGTACCGACTCGTGCTGTCGGAGAACTAGCATGGTGCCCGGTATCGGTTTCTCCGATCTTGCTTTGAAGTTTTTTTTTGCTTTATTTTTTTTTTGCTTTTGTGGATTTTTCTTTGTAGTGCTTGAGCTCTCTTGTTCTTTGGGTGTTCCCATGTATTTATACTATTTCGAAGAGGTTAGAACACTATCTTAGTCGTTAGACAGGTAAAAGAGTCGTTGTGACATGAAAACAACTATTCTGATTCATAGAAAAACTAGCTGTTATTGTTGTCAGGCATAGAGGGGTCGACTCGCCATTTTCTGTGGTTGACTTCGAAATTTTTATGAGTTGATTCGTGATCTTCAGGGGTCGACTCTTCAACGGACTAAAGTTTGCAAATTTTAGTCTTTCCATTGTGGCTATTCTAGGGCCGACTCCTTGTTTTTTGGGGTTGACTCTTATTTGACTAAAGTCGGCTCGTAATTTTTATGGTTTAACTCGCCTATGTGATGAATTGTTCAGCTTTCTATCTTTTCTCTATGGCCATCTAGGAGTCGAATTATTTGTTTCTGGGGTGGACTCTTGTTGGACTGGAGTCGGCTCGTGTTTTTCAGGTGTCGACTCATCAATATGATGAAAACCACAGCTTTATGTTTGTCTTTTGAGAATGATTTGGAGTCGACTCGCGATCTACTGGAGTTGGCTTGTGAAAGCGTATCAGTTAACAACAGTGTGACAGGGTTGACTCATTGCAAACTTGGGGTTGACTCTTGAGGTAGCTCAGAATGAATTCAGCTTCCAAGGATTGTTTTTATGTTCTTTTTGGAGTAGTTCTTCTTGATGTAGAGCTTCATATAGGTGATCCTTTTTTGAGAGTAACCGAAGGTTTTCTTATTTGTTTTCTGAAATCAATCAATTAAACTTAAAGCAATAGATTAGATAACTTTTCACTCAACTGTTTTTTATCATCGAAATCAATCCTTTAGGGTCAACAACTTTGTAACAACACTCCTATCGCAAGAAAAAAGAACTAGCAGTTCTAGTAGGACCAAAAATTTGAAAAATTTGAAACTGGCTGAAATTGAATGGAACCAGCTGAAACCGACTGAATCTCAGTGAAACCAAAAAAATTTGATCGTTTTAGAATTGGTCTGGATCATAACTGATCTGCTTCAATTGAAACTTAAAACCTTGGTATAAGAGGAACAAGAGACTATGATAGATGAGAAGAAAGTAGGAAAAGGGAGATTTCCAGTGGAATCCACAAGTAGATTCAAAAAAGACATTAGCTCAAACTATCAATTCTTTTGTTGCTTTCTTTTTCTATTACATGGTTTTATATAAAGTTATAAACGCTGTATGACTCTTAATATTCTTATTTTAGTACATCTCAACGTTCTAAAAAGCAAAAATTACTACTTTTATAAAATCTAGGAGAACTATGCATGAATCATGTTAATAAATCCTAGTAATTCTAAGTGCATATATCCACATTCATGGACACATCTAAAGCTTAACAACCAACATTGGAATACCTATTAAATACTATTTGGCTGCTACTTAATTTAGACTAAGACATAGGGCTACTCTAAAATGACTAGGTACATTGCTCCTATGTCAGAATGTCCATTTATGTGACATTTTCTTAAATGTGCCTTAGAAACGTTCCAACAGCTTGTAGATCCATTATCTTGCCCTGTATAGTGATTGATTGAATATGTTAATGTCAATGAACAAGGATCATAAAGCCAAACCTTGGTGGATTAGTCATAATGTGATAACTCCACCATCATATTTTATATATGTCAATGAACAAGGATCATGAAGCCAAACTTTGGTGGATCAGTCATAGTGTGACAACTCCACCATCATATTATATGTATCAGAAGAAGACATTTTTTTAACATAATTTGGAGCCAAGATCTATGCAGCAGAAACAAGTTGGTGTAAATATATCTTTTCTGGATGAGGATTTTAGGGCTTATATTTTCGTTGTTAATGCATGATTGTAATTCAAGAGCCGTTGTTTTTTAATTTATTCAGTTTAAAGCCTTTGTGTGGTGAACAAATTTAAAAAGTTTTCCTTTAGTTATAACTTGTGAGCTGTGACTGTGGAAGAATAACTTGATTTACAAGCAATCATTCCAAAAGTGATTTCTAGCCCATAGCTGTTGTTTTCTGAACTTTAGCTGATTTGGTCAATTAGATGCAATGAGGTTGGGCCAAAAGTTCAAGATAAGTATAGTAAATTCCAATGTCATTTGTCCCTTCAACTTTGACATGAGTTTAGTTGGTTTATCATAGTTTTAACAGGATCATGTTAGATAATTTTGATCTTACCAACTGTATAAAACTGGGATTCCCGAGTTTTTCTCAGAAATACCCCTACCTTTAGAAACAACACACCTAGGAATCTTGCATGGATTGGGATACTGTTACCAGTCCTACTTGGATCAAAACTCTTTGCCAACCTCACTTCTTAAATGCGCAAGTCCATCAGTGTGCCATGAAGAGATTTTGAAACTCTCGACAGAATGAATTACTCTTAGGCTCAATTGACACTGCTGTACTTTTAGATTTATGTCCAAAAGCATCCCATTCCACGAACTCTGTCATGCACTATGCCCACTAATCTCCTTAAGCAGACTCTACATGATCTGGTTCTAATACGAATCTCAAGATCTTATTGGCCATTGGTTCCAAATTTGATGCCCGGTCATCTTTTTCCATCCCACTCTATTCCATGGATGTTTCCCCAGTCCTGGAACTTCTCTCCCCCTGTCTCAGCATCTTTCTCAACCGTCCCATAAACACCACTTGTGGTCATGCCCTTCATAACGTATTTCTGTGGTAGATTGATATGAAGCGAGAAGTGATGATGTTTTATTTTTATTTTTATTTTTATAATTAATGTGGCTTCTAGTGATGGATATCTTTTAAATATTGACGTATACTTGATGATGAGTGACTAGAGCTAAGCTAGTAATAGTACAAAACTATCATGCATGGATTTAAGTACTGGTCATTCTGTCCATTATTGGATGGAAAGGTATCAGTACTGCTATTCACCCCAGACCAATATCGTACCTGAGACATTTTTATCATCCTCATTTTTGTTGTGTTATCCCAAGAGGCGTATTGTGTGTTGGTATAGTACAATACCTTATTGGTTCATACCGTGCTACCAATATGAGTACCATACTGGTACTTTAAACCTTTCCATTATGTATCAATAAACAATAAAGTTAACAGTGCTTAGGAGATTAGCAAGCCATTAAAGAGCAAAGGATTCTAAATAATAATTCTAAAGTGACTTATATGTTGTAAATAGAATTATTGAATGTATACCTAATATTTATGAACTTCATGTACCTATTCTTTGAATTGTTATTGCCTATTGGTCACTCTGAATTTCTTTTATGTATTATTATTTTTCTATTTTTTCTTAGTCATTGTTATGAATGAACAGCTTTATAATCAATTTTTTCCTCCAACATGTGCACTTGTATGTGCATATTTGCTAGTGGCCTTAAATGTGGGATGTATCTGAATCAATGGATATTTCTTGTTCCATAAATGTGTTAGATTTGTTTGCACTCATTATTTTTTGTTATTTTGAGTATTTAAGAGTATATTATATAATGGATGGTGACTTGGCTAGATCATCCATAATCTTTTCCTTTTTTTGATATTCGAAATTAAATTTTAGATGTGGATAAATAATCCTGAAAATATATTGCATCTTCAAGGCTTATGTTTTCCTGATTGGTCCTAAGTTTTCCCTTTTACCACTTTTGAACTTTTCTGATGTTGGAGGCGATCAATCATCAGATTCAAATGTTAACATTTCCTCAGAATTATCTAAACCATTCCGCTCTCTATCTAGACAGTCAGCAGGCTGTCGCATTTCATGTTCTAAAGCTCTCTCACCTTTTGACATGTCGATATTATCTAGAACATTTTTAACATTACCTCAAAATCTATTATCTATCCTGATGCACGCATAAAAATGTTTATAGCTCTTGACTATTCTCATTTGGAACTATATTGAGTACCCTTTGGCCTTTCTTTTTTTCTGATTTTTTGATCATTTCAGAGCTCTTATACTTGTCTCAAATTATGGATGCATTTTTTTAACGCCTTGTTATTACTCGTTTTTTTTTTTTCCTTTAGCAAAACCGTGGTACAAGCTCACCACACATTTCATTGAGCGATGAAATGAGAATACAAGGGCCCAAGGGCCAAGGAGGCCCAAGAGGAAGATTATATAGGAAGATTACATATTCCAGGGAACCTCTTTCCAACTGCACATAGGTAGAACAAATGGCATACCCCTAAGGCTCACGAAAGTCTAGATCAAAATGTGAGCAGGTATAGACATCAGGTCGAAGAGTTTGTTTATTCTTTTTACCTTGTATGCTGCTTATGGTTTCCGTTTTGATAGGTATATGGCACCTGCTTCCTTCTGGCTGTTTCCTTTAGAAAGCCTATTTTGACTTCATGTTGACCATTTCATGATGTTGTGCTTGCCTTATTGTGAACATTCGAGATCAATTTGAACAACTATATTTTGGTTATTCACTCTCTATGTTTATCTTGGGGGTCATGGTCTGTGAGGCCTTTGTGGGTGGCTTCAATGTGTTACTTATCTCTTCACCCTTAACATGCATGAGATCTGGTGCATGGTCCTTTACGGCATATTTTTCATTTGATTCAGGAACCAAATCGATAAAGATTTTTTTTTTAATAATTGGAGTTCTGCTTCTGTAATTTGTCATAGATCCCTGTTATCTAGAAGTCCGCTATTGCATGTGAATACCTTTTTAGGTATTTGCAGCTAAGTCACGCCATATCAATTTCTCCAATATTTGTACTTAAAGAGGATGAGCAATCCATTCCAGAGTAGCATGCCATGACCTGTAGGAACTAGCAGAAGCTCATGCATATGATTTCACATCCATATATATGTGTGTGAAGATCTTGGAAACATCAGTTTTTTGTGCTGATGTGATCTTGCTGTTTTTTTGTTGCTCCGAAGTCCTTTTTTTTGCTAGTGACCCCCTCATCTGGAGGTTACACTAGCTAATTCCATTTTTTTTGACTTTTTACCTTGATTGTCCATTATGATCCTATAGTTGCCCACAAGACTGTATATGTTGCTTTTCATACAACTGTAAACTTTAAGGGTTTCTTTTTCCAGTAGGTCTTTTTGATATATTTATTGCAAACATTTGTCATTACGAAGAACCCTTAATGTTGACCAGTTCATGATGTTGCTGGCATGGTATGTGTTAGTTATTCCATGCCAATACTTGGTATGCATGTGATGGCTACGTGCCAAGCACTAGCACACATCCAGTATCATGGCAGTGCCACATATTAGTAAGGTACTAGCTTGGTGTATAATATGCTATGTTTTTACTCGAAAGAACATAACATGCTGTATCATGCATTCCAACCAGCACTTTGATCCATGTAAGGCCCTAGTTATTTGAAAAGAAAAGTACAATTCCTGTAAAGATTACCATCATAAATAATGCTTTATCACTACAACTTATCAAAGATCATCAGAGAATCAGATTAATGTGGTCTTTAGACTAAGCTTATTACGTTAAACTATTTTTGATCCCTGCAACATTTGAGTTTGTCCAAATCCTCTTCAATAGCACTTGAGTCTTAAAGAGATGTTTCAGAGTACAAGATCATTACAATAGAATACCAAGGTTAGGCTTGTAGTGGGCTGTGTGTTAGGTTCAATTGGCCTTACCATTATTTTGAAGCATTGAGTCAACTTATGCATTTGTGGCTTAAACTATGCAATCAAGGCAAGGAGTAAATATGCTAGTGGGTTCAAGTACATCTGTACTAAATCATGGTAGGTTGGGTTGTGTTTAGTTTAGGTCAAGTTTTTTACTTTGCTCCCTGATCCAAAATAGCGAGAAATCATATATCGATTTGCAACAAGGATGCAGATCTATCCCTACAAAAGCCATAGTCTCTGGATAGTAATCAATCCAAATGAATAAAAAAATTTGTGGAAAAATAAGAGATTAACTTCTCTTTGTTGAAAAATTAATGAAATTTTTTTTACATGATATGGAAACAAACTTGCATCAAGATTAATACAGTTTTAAAATGGGTTTCCCATTATTTGATGTATGTTCGAAGTCAAATGAGTGTCTTTATTTGTGTGTGTGTGTGTGTGAGAGAGAGAGAGAGAGAGAGAGAGAGAGAGAGAGGGGGGGAGGGGGAGAGCTTGGCATCATAAATTACATGCCATCCTTAGTTGAGCTAAAGATCCTGGTGGGTAGCAAAAAGTATAGAGGTCTAGACTTGCTTCAAAACCTTAGACTTGTGATGGATGTCCAAGAAGAGTTGTAAAGAGGAGAATTTTAGTCAAATTCACAAAAATATTAAAAAAAGTTTTGGCCATTGAATGGATAGCCAACAGCCAAGATTAAATATTTCTTCTTAGCTAATTGGCCTGGACCTTCAAGCAAATTATTAAACTGCTAGGAGATTATCTAGTCATCTTTTTAGACATGCCCTAGCTATCGTAGGAGATAGCTTCCTCCTTCAATTGTGTGGCTATTACCCTCGTCTTGATATCCTACCCATCAATCCTACCTTTCCAACATCCTATAACCCAATTCCTCATAAATTTTAATTCTCCAATTTTCCTTTTCTTTTTGCCCCTTCTCTAGAACCATGCTAGCTGCTCTCTAACCAACTGCCCCAGGTACCTATATGCACACACCCATACTCCAATAAGTCTACACTTGCAGAAAATTGCACTTTGTCTTGTTATATTTTCCACTGGTTATTTTAGTCATTGTTACATATTGGTATCCATCCTAATTGCACCCTTGCACTCACTATACATGTTCCTCTAATCGATACACACACCATTTAATTTATAGCACATAAATTTTACGCATGTTCTGTCACTTGCTATTCTCATCTTCTCTTCCCTTATTTTCGCTGCCCTTTTTAGAAACCTCATCTTCGCATGTACACCTTAGGGCACTTGGCATCTAGCAATTGGATACTACACGATTGTCTAGAAGCATCCTAGTCTCTCCCTCTCATACACTCACCTTATGCAGTAACATGCACATCCCCCAAATATTACAACACATGACATCTTCATATTTACTCTCTGAAAATATGTAGGAGCACCTCCACATGTAACTATAACAACCAAGATTCCCTATCCTCTCCTTGTGCTGCATGTGTAAAATGCACAACCCCATTCTAGTTTGCCATCCCTACACCATTTCTTCTCCCTTAACTTTAATATTAATGAGAGAGGTTTGTCTCCTTGTTGTTGCTATACTCTCAGTCGTAGCTGATGTTTTCTTAAAAGGTAAAATAAAGGATGATGGGAAAATATGCATAAA
The DNA here is from genome assembly GCA_025769935.1 of Phoenix roebelenii. NCBI lineage: Eukaryota > Viridiplantae > Streptophyta > Magnoliopsida > Arecales > Arecaceae > Phoenix > Phoenix roebelenii. Next base: position 4,458,509 of record JAOXJJ010000395.1, on the reverse strand, counting down.
GGGTTCATACGTTTTGTATTAGAGACCACGGGGCACTCCGAATAGAAGTGGGAAAACTATTGATCTTGATAATGATTCGCTTCTCTATATCTCATGTTTTCATATTACTCCCCCTCATCAAGGAATCCCAAATATCCCTTCACCTCTTTCCATGTTATTCGAGGTTCACTACATGGAGCAGCCAAAAACAAATTCTTTGGATTTTAAAACCATCAATAATTTTTGATCTTTTCTTTCTCGCCTAATCCAATTTCATTTGCAGCTGGACTCTCTTCCCTGTTTTTTTCTCAAGCATAATTAACTTTCATATTACATTCTAATGCTAATCACCTTAAATCAAGATGAACATGTCCATCTCCCAAGGCATCCATGCAGTTTATTTCTCTCCTATCTATGCATGTTGTGTTTCTCTTCAATGTGCACTAGATGTGCTTTATTCTAGTAAGATGCAAAAGCTTTCTCATTCAAAAGCTTAACGGTAAGAAACTTCTACCCAGTGTTTCTTACAGGCTTTCGAAACTCAGCAGAAACTTGAACTTGCATGTGCTTTTAGAGTGCTTCCTTGGTTCAAGTGTTCTTAATATACCTGCTTCACTGGAACTACACATGTACTTGTTCCCGGTTCCAACAGCTAAGTTCAAAAGTGTGCTTAGGAACTATATGAATAAAAGGCATTTTTAATAGAAAAAATTGCTTTCTATATGTCATAAGTAATAGATTGACCAAGGGGACAACATATCTGAAAGTGAAGAAAATTTATGAAAAATAATTCGTTTCATTGATTATATGAAACCATATTTGCTGCTTGTTAGCTAGCTTTGTTCCTTCTAGTGAGGCAAGCATACCAATGTTCACATTGTTAGCCCCTTGCTCTGCTACATTTCTCCACCTTCGTCTCAACACTAAATCTACGGGGGAAGCTTCTTAGTTCCTCTATACATACTTCAAAAAATACATTTCTCCACCTTCCACTCTTCCTTTTCAGCCTCTTCCCTTACTGCTGTTCTTCACCTACTCAACAGCTTACCTCCACCTTCTTTGCTAGTTCTTGCACCACCTCCCATGAGTCCTTTAGTTGCTGCTCCTTTGCCCCTCCACTTACTATTTTCCCTCCAGTTGTACTCCTTTCTCCTTGCTTAAGTTGTGGGAGTGTAGAGCGGTCAATTTGATGGACACACGAAACAAGGAAGAAGGGCAGCTGGTGGGAGGTGCTTCAACATGTCACTTGGTGGCAACTTGTTGGCATATGTCATGCAACATGCGATCAAAAGTAGGAGGTTAAAACTAGTGAGATGGAAGGGTTGGAGTTCTGTTGGATGGATTGTGTGATTTGGAAGAAATGAAGGAGTTACATGAAGGAAAGTAAAAGTTGATGGGAGCCTGGTTATGTCATGCTGCAAAACTAGGACATAGCTAACTGTCTGGATCTCAGTTTCTGTTGGCTCGTTCACTACTTATTATATGAATTTCCAAGAATTTTATGCATGCATTGTTGATCAGTTGGGGCTAGGATGGCTAATGTCGTTGCGAACTCTACGACAATACTTTTGGCTTGATAATATCTGTGCCTGAGGCCATAAGCTTATGTTAGGGCATGATCAAGTTGAGACAACCTTGGTTCATTTAATATCCTGTTGATAGTTAATGAGCCTTGTACGTCACTTCTAAGTTGTAGTGGAATCCATGTGATATTATTTAGCATTTTGGCGTGGAATGCTAGGAACAAATTGCACAAATAATTTTCCAACATACATCATTAAAAATCAAAGGCAACTCATTGATTTATAATTAAATTTAACAAAGAATCAAGTCTTTTAAAAGATAAGGCTGATGCTAATGATATTTCATACAGTTTAATTGATGTACATTGATTTTATCTTCTACAGTTCTTTTGCAAACCACATTGCTAATTTTGTGAATAATTTTCCAACACACATATCTAAAGTATGAAGATTAGCTATTTTATATTTTCCATGATTTGTTAACTTGTTGGTGTTGTATGTGTTATGTGTTCATAGAATTCATTAACTTATGATTTATGGATAAAACCACTTAGCAACTAAAAAAAAAAAAAAAACTAATACACAATACAATACCTTCTAAGGCACTAGCAGAGCTTGGATTCCGATAACAGAAAGTTACATAGGAAAATCATAGATACGGGAAAATACCACGTAGCTTTTAGAATTTTGAAGCCAAGTGAAACCTTAAAACTGATTATAATATTTAGAAAAATGATCAAATCAAAACATAAATTTGAGGGCATGCAGGAAGTTACTTCATGATCCAAAACAAATCCTATTTCTCCTTATCTAATTTTCCTTCACCAGCACCATCATCTTCGTTTTCTATTCTAAAGGCCCCAGCAACCCTTAATTTTTCTTCCCTGACCAGCTCCATTGGTTTCTTAGGCTTGATATTACAGTCTAGGAGGTAGGACCCACTAGATTGGTTCCCCTAAGTAGGTTGAACCGCTTGGTCAGTTGACAGGTCAGTTGGTTAAGTGGCTCTGTAGGAAGGCTACTAAAGATAGACAGGTAGGCAAGCTGAGTTCTTTAAGACATTACATGTAAATAAAGTAGTATGCGCTATTTGAATTCAAAGAAGTTGCTTAAAAAAATTAAATTCCTCAAGGATAAAATGGTGATTTCCAAACTTCAGTTCAAAATCTCTATTTTTGGTTCCAAGTCAAAATTTAAACTTTTGAAATGCTAAAGAATTTGTTAAATTCTAAAGTTTCATCAATTATGTTAACCTAAATATTACTAAAACGTAGAAGTCCAGTAGAAAAAGTTTTATAGATCAGTCTCTAAGGCACATTACCTATTTCAGTACTATTCAGCACTTGGCACATTGATAGAAGGTTCATTTCAATCTTACATATATCCATGCATAGGAGGGATGTTATATTTCCTCTAAATTTGTGTATCATATGACTCCAATTAATAATTTCTAGCTAGCTTTTCTCGTTGGTTGAGGTACTAGGTTGTTACATGCGGGCTACTATAACGTGAGGTCATGGGTCCTCCACTGATCAAGCTAGGTAAGGACCAGTTATGAGGCGCGAATGAAGACAAGCGGCTTCACAAGGCTGTCATGACAATAGTTGAGATAAAGAGACTTGGAGAGTGAGGAGGAGAGATGAAGAGGAATGGATGGCCGGAGAGTAGAGAACATGGGGAGGAGAGAATAGAGGCAGGGGATTGGACATGAGGTGAGGAAAGATGGGATTGGGCTGATTTGTTGCTGGATTATTTTTTATTAGTTTTAAGGTTAAAGGCTTAGAGTTCAAGTAATTAAATGATATTGATAGATAGTATAACTTATTCATACATATGAAATTCTGACATATCAGGTCAGAACCCTTTGACCAGCTAGTGCATCAAGTTTATGGATCCATACCCAAAAGGGATCAGGTGGGGTAACTTGAGCCTAGGATAGGTTGATTTGGATATCTAGGTGCAGTCATGATTGCTGTCTTCGCATAATTATGATTTTTTTTACTTAGAAATTAAATTATTTGAGTTATAATTTTACTATTCCATGTTGCTATACATATCTATGCTAACTATATCAATGTTGCTAGATGTATTCTATGTTTTGTTTCATTTTAGAAAGGTGAATACTGATATCTTATGTGCATAAATTCCAATAGTTTTTTTATTTTTGTAACCATGCATGCATACACATTTTTTTACATATACATTGTACAGAGGGACATTATGTACTCTTTGTGTGTCATCTTAGTTATGTTCTCTATTTTGATAAATATCCTTTGATATGTCTCTTTTATATCGATAAATATCCTTGTCTGTATGCATTTCTATGCTGACAGATTCCTATTAATAGGATTGAGGTTGCAATCCTATCTGTCCGATACCGAAGATGGTTGTTTTAGATTATCGATGCATAGAATTGGTCATGATATGCTATACAAAGGACCTAAAATTGAAAATCATGCTTCTCGAGAGTCATTTATCTTTGCATCAATTGGCCCAGAAATATTCTTTGGCTCCTATACTCTTTCAATATGATTTATGGTTTAAGGACACCAAAGTTAATTGACTTTTGGTTCATACATTTTTTATGTTGTGTGGGTTGCAATCAGTGGTATGGATCCAAAATCATCTGTATTTCCATCTATTTTGACATGATAGGGCTATTGGTACTGTCTGTCTGTGTCCACTTGATGTATAGAATACGACCCCCACAACACATAATTTTTAGTTCCTAGGTATTCTGTATGCCCTCAACCTAAAACAATCTTCAAAGGTTTTGCAGATGGGTTGAATCCTCAATCCTTCAGGAAGGAGAGTATTCCTAAAATTAGAAGAGGAGATTAAAAATGAAAGTCTATTCAAATCTAGAAAAGCTGAGTTGATTAAGTGCTCGGATCATGATGTACCTCTTAATCCTTATTTTTCATAATCTTCAAATTTGGTGTAGGTCCACATGTGCAACAAGCTTGCTAGCCGGCATGTACGAGTAGGACTGGCTGACCCTAGTGAAGTTCCCCGCTGTGACATATGTGAAAATACACCTGGTATGCATCTCCCATTTTGTCTACTTTCTGTTTACTTGTACTTAAAAATTAAAAATTTTCTTTGGGATCTGGATGTAGCTTTCTTTTACTGCGAGATCGATGGAACTTCTCTATGCTTGCAATGCGATATGATAGTGCATGTTGGAGGAAAAAGAACCCATGAAAGATATCTCCTATTAAGGCAAAGGGTTGAGGTTGGTTCACCATATTGAAGTACTCATTCAGACTTCACAATAATGCATCAAACTTGCAATAGTTGGTAGTTTTTTATACTGTATGAACCCCTGAGGTAACTGTCAGTTGTTTGTTTGTAGTTTCCAGGCGATAAGACGACCCACATCGAAGATCTATCCATGCAACCCAAGGACCAACTTGAAAAACAGAGGGATTATAATCACGGTCCTAAAATGACGTCGAGAGAAAAACTGCCAAATCACAAGCTTTCTACTGATCCTGCAATAAATGCTAATAGTGATGATCATGGAAAAATTAATTCGAAAATGATTGATCTAAACGCAAGACCTATACGAACTTATGGGCAGGCATCAAATACCCAGGTATGCACATTTTGTTTTCTTGAAGTTACTTTACCGGTAAGAGCTTGGATGCAGTAGTCTACCATCAAATTATGGCCATGATTATTTTCTAAAACCAGAGCCCAATGTTGCACTACTGATTCATTGTTTCATCATCCTCATTATAAATGAAGACTCAAGAAGTGGATCATTTGAGTAATAGCAACCACGATGCTGCGGGTGTGGCTCCTTTGGGGCCTTTCCATAGAGATGCAGAGTAGCAGCATGGTGTATCCAATGCTCATCTCCGTGTATTTGCTCTGTTTTTTGCTGATCATTACTTTGGAAATGGACAGCGCTGATTAGCCATGTTTAGGCTGCATGGAAGGCACCCATAATTTATGTCGCAAGGAGTGGAATGTAAAGCATTGCTTGGATAATTAATAGTTCATGGGTCCAGTTGTGCAATTGTGAGAAATTTCTAGTTTGCTGAGCTGTATAGCCACATCTTACTTCCATGATGAGTGTGATACAGTCCAAATCATAATAAGGTTTAAAACGTACAAATAGATTGCAACTGTAAATTGTATCAGTATATTGTCGTCTTTTTTTCTATAATTTCTGCTGGAGCCTTCTCATTGTCTTCAGAAGTTTGAAATGTAGTTTTGAAAATTGGCAAATATTTATATGGCATTTAGAGATGCTAGTGCTATGCTTGTGTTGCCTTGCCTGCACCAACATGGTACACATGGATTACACCAGCAAAACTGTTTTTGCTTTACATGCAAATCAAATATATGCTCTAAATTAGTTTCATTTAATATGTTCTTACACAGCATTTAAGGGATGGAAATGCTTCTTAGCACTCTAGAGTTGCATTCAGTTCGGTGCTGTAGGGTCCTGCATCTTTCTCCTGTCTTGGCTGATGAGTTCGGACTGAGCTCGGGATGGATAACTAGGACATAATCCTATCTCCGATATCTGCGAGTGTGAAGTTCGGTTATTGTTTTAAATCACCTGAGTGGTTTTAACTTTGGGCACTCCTGTTGATCAACTTACGTAAGTTTGGAAGATTAAGAAAGACCATTAAACTCCCGAGAAAAATTAAAACTTTGCTTGAAATTCTGATCCTGTTGATAAGCCTGCCCATGGTTAGACTGCTACATCATGTAATTACATAAATTGTTTAAATCTTTTCTCTGTATTCTGAATGTTCAACTTACCTCTATTCTTTGTTGAAAGTCTTGAATTATTGGCTACCTATAATTTGCTAGCCAATTTACTACTCGATTAGGATTGGCAATTTCTAACATGAACCAACCAATCGATCCAAAGCCATAAAAAACACATGGGTTTTGAGTGAGGCATTTAGATAATTGGATCGGATTTAGATTAGTGAACATTAACCTAATTAGAAAGGGGTCTGGTTTTAGCTGGGATCTGGAGTCCTACGGTTCAGCGAAGGGCTTCATAGATCCTCAAAACCTAGTGCTATGTCACTAAAACATTATTAATAGTTCAGGGGCTCATAAGATTGCCAAGGTTTGGTTCAAATGATAATGAAAGTGATACAATGGATTTGTTTTCCATTCCACTAGTACTAGGCTTGGCTGATTGCTTCCCCCTCTCTTCTTTCCCCTTGTTTCTTTCCTTTCTTCTTTTCTTCTTTTCTCTTTGCTTTCTCTCCTCCTTTCTTCCTCTTTTTTTGGTGGGTTGTTGTTTTCCCTTGGGCTGGAGGTGGTGGTTGGTGGTGGGAGATGGGTTTGCTACCTTCTGTTGTCACTGGTGTCTATCTAGCATTCAGCTCACCTCTTTCGGTGGACCAAAAGATGATGGTGGTGTTACGAGGTTGGTTATGTTTTTTTTTGTTTGGTGGGGGCTCTATCTAGCAATCATTTTAGAAGTGCAAACCCTTTTCTTTATGCTTCTTTTCTTGTTTTTTTTTTCCCCCTCTCCCCTTAAGGCATATAACCGATGAATGAAGACATGCAAATGGATTGATGGGTATGTAAAAATAAATGGATTGAGTATGAGTTTACCTTCTAACTTTGATTATAAAAGGTCAGGGAGCAGTATAGGATTTTGTTGTCTTTCTTAAGTTGCATCCAATTCGAACTCAACTTGACACTTTTCATGCCCACCATTGATCCATAGGTACTCGAATCTTTCGACTGCATAAATGATCGTTACATAGCAGCAGTCAGCTCTGCCAGTGAAATCAAGT
>JAOXJJ010000395.1:4440153-4451127 GCA_025769935.1 Phoenix roebelenii | reverse complement strand
CAAAGTAAAAATTAGGGAACATAATCATTAGAAAACCCAATTCACCCCCCTCTTGGGTTGTCACCTTGGGCAACACACATAGTGGAGGCTATGGGTGCACATGGTGGCCTGGAAGCATGTCTGCCTCCTCCCTAGTGATGATGGTCTAGGAGTGCAGTCCCTCTTGGAGAGGTGCGAGGCTTTCATTGCTCGTCATGCTGTTCGGTTTATGTTGGAACCACATGGGCTCTGGAGTTAGGTGATGGTAGCCAGATATGGCTGTGGGGGCTCGGAGGGGGTGGCATTGAGTTGTCGTAGAGTTTATTTATAAGGCAGAAAATCGAGAGGTACTTGCCGACCGCTTCGGCAAATACTAGGTGGCTGATAGGCGATGGGTGGAGCATCGATGTGACCGGTGATCCGTGGATGGACACCCTTTTTTTGAGGAGCTAGCTGACCACGATTGATGCTGAGGCAACAGAGGGATTGTAGGTGTGCAACCTTCTAGTACCTAGAGGGGCAGAGTGGGATGAGACCAGGCTACAATAGCTATTCGGGGTGCATCCTGCTGAGAGGGTCCGGTCCCTCCCGGTCCTAGGTTGTGCGGGATCAGATATCTGGGTTTGGGGCACCTCGTGCAGGACCAGCATTAGATTGGAGGATCTCTTCCGAGTTATCCAGCTGGAGCACAAGCCAGGGCCGGACTGCACTTGAATCTGGAGCTCTGAGCTTCACTTGAGGGTAGCACTCTTCTTATGGAAGGTGATATTGAATCGCCTACCGACGAGAGCAGTGTTGAGTAAACGTGGCTTAGGGATCTCCCAAGTGCGGGACATGTGGTGCTGATGAGACGATGGACCACGTGCTACTTCAGTACATATGGGCGAGGTTGATATGGTAGTAGGTAAGGATTCCACGAAAGGCATGGAGTCAAAGGGTGCAGTTCCTACAAGTGATTTGCCAGTGGTTGGGTAATCCGCTAACATGTCAGGAGGCCATTAGAGCGATTTGCACAACGCATGAGACTTGGCTGGCAAGAAATGCTCATACTTTTGGCGAGCGCAGGATGTCACCGAGGTTTGTAGTAGAATACGTCCAACTGCATGCGGCGAAGATCAGTCCCATCTCTTATTCTATTGGACCTCTGATGGCTCGAGACATCTGGGGTTCTCTCTCTGCTCAAGCAGTCCCTCATATGGTGTTCTTCACCTGGGAGCCTCTATCCCCGAGCTTTCTTAAGATCAATTTCGATGGATCTGTTTTGGATAGAGGTACGAGAAGAGGTGCGGGTTTTGTCATACGGAATCCATATTTCGGGGTGATAGCAGTAGGTGGCTGCCAATTGTTCGACACTTTGGTCCTCGGAGTGGAGTTGCGGGCTGCCTGGGCAAGCCTTCGACATGCGAGGCGGGTGCTGTAGGCTAGTTCGGTTATCTTGGAGGGTGATTCAACCACGGTGATCAGTTGGATTTAGGGGATCTCCGAGGGATGTGAGAACGGACCATCCTTTGCTCCGGAACATCCGGATGATGACGAGGGATGGGATGGCCTTTCAGGCCAAACATGTATTTAGAGAGGCCAATGGGGTTGCGATTGGGTGGCTGCCTACGTGGCTAACCATTCAGGATATACCTTATGGTCAGGAGAGAAAGAGGTTCCTCGGGCGCTCTATGACTTGTGGTTTCTAATTTTATTGGGTATATTCATACCCGTATTGTATGATGAACCCACCAAAGCAAAAAAAAAAAAGTCAATATAACAAGTCACAAAGCGTCCTAGGTAGTTCCCCTTCACGAAACTAGAAATGCCTCCCGAATAATTAGCCTCAAAAGAAGCCATCCAGTCTGCAACTCCATTAGCCTCCTTATATATGTGCTTTGCCCAAAAGGTAATGGCACCACTAGCCATGCCCTAGATGTCCTAGAGCAGAAGGTGGCGGCCTCTAGTGTCACCAGTACACCCCTAGATTTAGACGATTACTGTGGCCAAGTCACCTTCGAGTAGGATGGCATTGGCCCATAGTACACACCGAGCATAACACCAACCAGTCCAAGCTGCCCTCAGCTCTGCCCCAGGGATCAAGATGTCGAAGATTGGGCTCCCTTCAGCTTCCACCACTCTAGAGTTCAGGCTTCTAATTATGAAACCTACACCACCCCTCCTACAACGATAAAAAATACATCCATCAAAGTTGATCTTGAGGAAGCTCGGGGGTGGGGGCACCTAGATTACATACACCGTCCAAAATGCTACAAGAGCAGAGATAGTGTGAGGACCTATGCGAGCGTGTGTTTAGTCCCACATCGGTTATTCACTGGGTAGATCTTATAGGATCAAGGAATCCAAATAATACCTTCCAGCTAGCCATTTTGGGTGGATCTTGAGTTGTGACAAATGGTATCAAAGCTTAGATTTAAGATCATTGGGGATTGTAACAAAATTAGAATTAGAGCATAGGTTTAAGACCAATAGGGAATGTGACAAAAATGTGTGAGAGCTTATGGTTTAAGATCATTGGGGATTGTAATAGAAATGTAACAAATCTTAAGGTTATGATCACTTGGGATATGACAAAAGTAGCAAAAGTAAAGGTGTAAGTTTACTAGGCATCATAATAAAATTTATGTATTAGGTTTGGTATTCGATGAATACAGAAGGATGATGATCATGATTAGAGATGGTTGACCTAAGGTTAGTGTAGGAAGATTAACCATGGCATATTGTATTAGTGGGTTGTACCGTATTATGTTCATATGTTGTTTAAATGACTTGAAAGTTCAAACTTGATATGGGTGTAGATGTGATAGCACTTTTAGTCTTGCTGGTAATTATTAGAGTAAAATTTGTACATAAATTTTATAGTAGAATTTGTACATGGATCTTTCATAGTATTGGAGTAAGCTAAGAAATTTTTTTTAGAGTATTATAAAGTAAAATATTCTTTGATGTTTGTGGATTATATTTGGAGTTGGAATTCTTGGATGCTACAACTAAGTGTATTTTCTATTGGTGGATTTAATTTTATATTTAAGACTATATAGAATTTACATTGGCGAAAAATTCTAGTAATTTGAATTTTTATACTTGGATCGGGCTAATAGATCTTTCTCAAAATTGTAGGAGATTATTGGATGTGTTAATTTAAACACAAGTCTAGTTTCATGATTTGAGCAGGGATCTTTTGTTATTGTTGATGAAGCCACCAGTAAAATATAAGATTAAGTAGAGACTTCGGTCCTGAGATGCTTATATGAATTATCACATATAGGGTTAATGATAGATATTAAGAATCCTGGTGAAGGTATGGAGGTTAATGGAGTTAATTCTACTCATAGTGATATTGGCTTGAGAATTTTAACCCATTGAGTTTGGGGTAAATTCTGTTGGAAGGAAGATCAACCTAGTTTATCTAATCAAATTGCTAAGGAAATCTAGGGTTAACCCACTTTAAATTAAACCTAGATATTTTGGATTCTAGAAGATTGTGGAGATGATGCAGTAATCTTAAACTTGACTAATGGCTTGAGGTTAGTTATGGTAAAGTACACTCTACATAAATTAAAGATAAAGAGATCTAGAGATTCTTCTAGTTCTACTTGAAAATTAGAAATTTGGATTTTCTTAGGCACAATGCAAAGTGATATTTTAATTAGAAATCATTTAGCAGTCTTAGAGTATTTGATGATTAGGTCAGAGTGCACAGTGGAAGTGTGGTGGTTTAAGTTATTTTGAAATTAGTTAGGGATATTAATTCTTTGATTTGAAACGTATTATGATAGAAGACCTAAGTTAGAAAAGGAGAAAAGGAATTTGTAGCACACTTGGTGCATATAGATATATATGTTATTCTTGGGATGAATTGGTTGTCTGAATATTATGCCCATATTGACTGCTTTAGAAAAAGCTAGTACTCTAGAAACCGAGTGAGCTGGAATTTTTCTATCAGGGTAATGCACCCATTGTGAAGCTAATGCTATGTAAGTCCTCTCGACACATCATTTCTGCTATGTGTGCAAGGAAGGCACTAAGAAAAGGGTGCTAGGCCTATCTAGCCTATGTAGTATACATTCAAGAAGAAGCAATGTTAGATGATATTCTCATTGTTAGAGAATATTCAGATATTTTTTCTGATGAGCTACCCGGGCTACCTCATGATCGGAAGATCGATTTTGAAATTGATATCATGCTTGGAGCTGAGCCAATCTCCAAACCTCCTTATAGGATGGCCCTGTAGAATTGTGGAAATTAAAAGTTCAACAATAGAAACTCTTAGAGAAGAAATTTATCCGCCCGAGTGTATCTTCATTGGGAGCTCCTTTATTAGTTGTAAAGAAGAAAGATGGAAGTTTGCAGCTGTGTATAGATTATAGAGAGTTGAACAGGGTGATAGTGATTATAGAGATCTATTTTATCAGCTGCAATTTGCTCAAGTTTTCTTAAAAATAGATTTGCGGTCTAGTTAAAAGCTAAGGATGTGCCTAAAACTCATTTCAAACCAGGTATGATCACTTGAATTCTTGGTTATACCTTTCGAACTAACCAATGCACTAGGTGCCTTTATGGATCTAATGAATAGGGTCTTTAAGTAGTTCTTGGATCAGTTTGTTTTTGTTTTCATAGATGACATACTAGTCTATTCTAAGAGTAAGAAACAACATGAAGATCATCTGAAAGTGGTGTTGCAAATTCTGCGAGAGGAGAAGCTTTATGCCAAGCTGAGTAAATGTGAATTTTTGTTGGATAGCATTTTATTTCTTGGGCATGTGATTTTTAAGGAAGGAATTTTAGTAGACCCAAAAAAAAAAGAAACAGTGGTGAACTGGCTTCATACTACTAATGTGACTGAAATTAGAAGCTTCATGGGTTTGGTTGGGTACTATAGGAGGTTTGTTGAAGGATTTTCTCGGATCGCTTCTCCTTTGGCTCGCTTAACCCAGAAACGAGAAAGGTTTGAATGAAACAAGGAAAGTTTTTAGGAGTTAAAACAAAGGTTGGTATATGCACCAATTCTCACTTTACCAATCAATCTTGAGGGTTTCACCATCGATAGTGATGCCTCCAAGAAAGGGTTGGGTTGTGCATTAATGCAAAACGATAAATGTTTGAAGTATGCCCTAGAAGCCAATGAAACTGACGCATATTTGTAACCTGGGGCATAAATTTGTAATTTGACTCTTATTGATTAATAAGATTAGATAATTTGTTATTCATTCATGTTTGTATGTGTCCATGAATCATCCAAGAAATAAATAAGATGGTGACATATATTCTTAAGGAGTTGAGAATTTGAGGCATGTCATTAGGGATTAATTTCTAAATACTCCTGATCGATGGATCCATCACGAGAGATGGTGATCGATCTGATAAGATTAGTGCACAGATCACTTAGTCAGATTGATGAGTCTCGAGTCCATAGTGTAAAGACACTGGAGTGATTGTGCAAGAAATAAGACTAAATAACAAATTAAACTTTACCCAAATAATATATGCTCATATTATCATCAAGAAATAAGACTAAATAACAAATTAAACTTTACCCAAATAGATTAATTTTTTAATATTTAACTTTAGTGGGCAATCAGGTGCATCATTATGTTTCTCCTTTGGACAAGTGTCATAGCATGCTAGTGGCTATACCCAATTAATAATATATCATCACTAGTCAACCTAGCAAGATATACAAATCAAGTACAAGTAAATACCACACCATTGGGCATAAAAGTGCCATTTAATCCAACGGACACTCTTTTCAATTCATCATTTAAGCATCGAATATGAAGATGCTCCTTTGGGAATGACTTAACATTTCAATAGCTTAAATACAATTATGATACTATTAAAAATTTATTGGAGCATTATATTTATCAAGAATTATATACTATAGAAAATTTTAGATTTTCATGTCTGAGGTCACTTTGGTGATAACATTGAGTAATTAAACCAAAAACTTTCCATCCTTTATAAATATTATCAACCAGCTTTACATGCAAAATATGGCATGAATACATAAATAATTAATTATGAAGAGCATGATTCTGGGCCTGCAATACTTTATTTGCATATAAACAAATTAAACTGGACACAAATTAAAAATATAATGTGCAAAATGAATATAATTAAGCATTCTATTACATGTAGGTCGCTTCCATCCTTAATTATAAAAAAAATTATAAACAAATCGCTAAAAATTATTCAAAGGTCGTTGTATGCTTTATTTTATTAAAAATTAATCCTTCTGATTTAGATGAACCCGAGCTAGATTGGTTTACATAAACCGTAGCCAAATTAAATCAATAATGTGTCTATTTTGGTCTAATTAGACAGAATTAATCAAGTGCTATATAAACAGACATAAAATAAACCAGAAAATAATTCCAAATTAGACTAACTAAGTTTGATTCAAATAATTAGATGCAAGCACCAGTGAACTAAAATAGATCAGCTCAACTTGATTTGGTTTAACCATAATGGGTTAATGGGTAAGGATTTATTGGGTCTGGTTAGATGTCTTTATTGGGTAATCCATTACTATGTAAGCAGATCCAAGTTTAGGTTTGAAACCTAAAATCTGAGTTTGCATCCCCTGCCTTCTTCCTCCCTTCGATTGAGCATCGGAGTGCTAAATCCAGCAACCCCACCTTAGTGGATCAAGATTGGCAGACCACTCGATGTCTTTGTCGATAGGCCACTAGCTTATATTGACCTCTCAACTACTAATTTGTCAATGATTGGTCGTTTCGTTAGGAGATCAGTGCACAAAAGAAGGTTTTCAATGTTCCTTTTTCATATGATGGTTGGGTGGTACACCGACAATCAGAGAGGATGGCGAACGTAGGAAAGCCGCCGACAAATTCGCACACTATAGGTGGTGATCTAGGCATGTGTTGGCTTGCCACTATGCTATATTAAGTTTGGATGCCGTCATCTACCTCAATAGATCATCAGTGCGACCGACTAGCCCGAGCATCACCATCGATGAGAAAGCCATGATGCTGCCGGTCATTGCATCTCCCAACCATCTCTATTTGAGGGGGGTACGATGATGGAAAATCTATGGATGGTGGCCATAGAGTCCGACAAAGGTCCAGCTCCTTGGATAGGTCATGATGGCTAGTTGCTTATCACTAGCACCCGACCAAGGTTGGTCGACACAAATCAATTTCATGGTATCTTGATGGGCAATATTTAATTTAACAATAAATTAAAAGGCTTCAATTTTCATGCCTAATAGTCTACTCTAATACCATAATATTGAACTATATAGGGTAGTAAAACTTACATAAGATGAATCCATGATCTCATGATATTTGATGCCAAAGCTATCGTGCTACAATACAAAAAGAAGATCCAGATGTGCTCCTTTCCACCCACAAGTAGCACCTTAGTTTTTCAAACCTAATTCCGACTATCATATTATAGATACGAAGGACCTCATAAGCACTCTCGAATGAGTTGAGAACCAAGTCTGTAGGATATCCCTTCATAATGTGCCCACTTATTAGAGATAGTTAGAAAGATTAAGATGGATGTTATCTCCAATAAAGTTACGTAGAAATGGCCCTAGAAAATTTGGCCTAACAAATAGCATGTAGTTTTGCTTGTTGAAGAAACAACATCAAATAGATGAATGACGAAAGTGAACCCCCCATAATTGCCTAGGCTGCATTAGATTCCTTAAGCTACTGTATGTTGGCCCAATAGTTGCTATTGAACTCAAAAGAACTGCCCAATAAACAAATTTCTCATTAATCATGTATAATACTTTTAGGAACTTTGATTGATGCTAGATGATAAACAGAGAATCTTGCCTTTCCCTTGGATGGTGGTTCTCCATGTCCAACATGACCGATAAACCCCAATCTTACTAAAGTACACTAACATTCCTCTACTTGAAGATTCTAAAGACCATTTTGACTTCTTTTTCCAACAGTTTGTTCACTCATCTTTTCTTGGATCTGCAATCAGAAGAGTTAATTGAAGAGCACGGCATTCTTGCTTCTCCATGCATAAAGCTCCAGTGCAGTTGTACCCACATCTCATTCCTTTAGTCTCTTCCACTGGATCTGGGTAGAGTTAGGAGCAGCATCTCATGCTTTTAATTCACTCAAGCAACGGCTTTTGTTAAACCATAAAAGGGCATGAGGGGAGACAGTTGATAAAAAGTGGGAAGCAGTGGGCTAGCCTTCTTCCTTCATACGGCTCTGCATTCCCTTAAAATTTTTCACCTTCCACTAACAACAACAAACCCCACAACATTGAAAGCCAGACTCTCCACCACCCAAGAAAAAAGATCCAAAATGGACCTCTTTTGCCTTTACCGTTGGAAGTTAATGCGTCCACATCTAGGGATCCGAATTCCTATTGAAAAAGAGCAAATGGGGATGGATGGCCTTCTGCTAATAAGTAAAATGGTGTTATTAATTCATTTGGTTGGTCACATGTTGCTAAGTTTCGACTCACAGGATACATGAGTTTCCATGCAGCACTTATTATCAGTTTATTCTTATTAAACCAGCTTTACATGATGAGGATAAATCTATGATCAAGAGATTAGCTTAGTCAAGTGGATCTTCTAGGAGCTTTTTTCGTACATACCTTTACAAATATCTGAATTATGTAATATACTCACACAAATTTACAATCTGTATGCATACCATTATATCTTTTTTTTTTGCATGACTACAGTCTACCCTGCTGTCCCCATGCCATCTAACATTGTGAAAAAACGAGCTGTTTAAAATTAACGTGATTGAATACATTTAATAAGGGTAGATGTATAAAGGTAAACATATAAATACTAAACTTGCAAGGATGGATGTACACGCAATATTCAGTTGATAAGGGTATACATGTGAAAAACCCTTTAATTAAATGCTAGATAAACTAACACCATCAAGTATACATGTAAATAATGCGCAAGGATAAATATGCAATTTCAAATGTTTATAAGTATATATATCCAGAAAAACTTGCCTAAACAAACCTTGGGGAAGGTAGCGGCATCCATTTTCTTACTGATATTTCTAATCTTATCTTTAGTAGATATATCTCTAATAGTATAATTACGAATTTTTATTTTCAGAGAGCACCAATTTTTTAAAAAGAAAAAAAAAAGTGGAAATTGTATTGTGATCAAGTTACATAGCATACATGTCTAAACCAAACCTTACTGAATGTTGAGGTAGCTTCAAATCATCCAAGTCGATCGTAGACTGAACAAAACTACATTGAGAGTTGAGATTCTGTTAGCCTAAATGGCATAAAGGGAGATGGTGCAAGCCGAGTCTGGAAACTGAAGGACCAAATAAACAACGGACACTGATCTCACTTTGATCCAGGGTCCGACAATACCGAATTTAACGACCCCAGTCCCAGTGATGTGGTCCAACCTTGCAACTAAAACTGATAGCAGGTATATAACTGCTCAATCTAAACTGACGGAAACATAACTGTCATCTAATTATTGTAACTAACAGTATGTTCAGAATAGCTTTCAGAATTGTTTCTTTCATAAGTTTTATAGTCCTAAAAAATTCCATAGGTTTTCTATATTCTCGTTACTGTAAGGGCTTTGGAACCTGTCGGCATTTTTATATTATAAATTTATTATGATAGAAATAATAAAATTTTATTTCTAAGTTTATTTTGGATGTTCCCTCTGCCTCAGTGTTTTTGTACGGGCTTAGATGAATTCTGTAACAATGCTAAGAGAGCCACGAGCAACATTTGAAGGTGCTGACAAATTCCAATTTCTATCAAAAACCTTCAGTAGCATGATATGGCTAATAGTAATCCTTCTTTTATTTTTAAAATTTCTCTGATAGAGTTATCCTTCTTTTATCTTTTAATTCTTTTCTTTTTTTTTTTAAATTTAATTTGCTTTCTTTAAAGAACAAGTAACTCCATTTGCTTTCTTTAAATTCATTTGAGCTCCTAAGCCCATAAAAGTGCATGACAATGCTTCCACAACACTCTCATCTTGTGCTTGCAAGTAACTACTTTGTTCTCAAATGAGAAACACTTGCCAAAATTTCCAGGCAGTCTCCAATACATGTGTTGCATAATAATGTAAAAGAAAAATCCAATAACTTTGGACGTAGTAGCATCCCCTTTGTAAAGCTTAATGAATGATAAGCTTACTCCTGGCTGCATATTGTTGTCCAGCCGTAAGGATTAGTATAACCTCCTAGAAAATTTAAACTAAAAGAATTTATGTTTGATCATTCCCATCCATGCGTGAAGACCAACTTTTAAAAGCAGTGAGTGAAAAAATGCTCCACTGTTGCTTGAATAGGAAGAGGAGGGAGGGATGAAAAGCAAGCCACAAATTAAGAAACAACATTTCATAAATAATATTCGAAACTAAAGGACAGATGATTGCTAGAAAAACTTTATATGAGATCTATTTTCTCTTGTGTTACCCTTCATGTAAGACATATTATCATAGGCAGACCGAGCTGTTGTTCATAAAACCAAAGCCTAGTATAATCCGCATCCAAGCGGGAGCTGATGCCTTGCGAAATCGAATCCTTACCTCTTGCCTAAAGCAAAAATATATATATATATATATTCTCAATAAAATTATTAATTAACTTTGAACTAGGTGCTCAAGCAGTGCATCTAACCTACGACATGGAGGGTGGCACGTAAGTGATGCATGCAGTATAATTTTATTACAAATTAACCAAACTTCTCTTCATAAAGGACAGGAGTTGTATTTTTGGCATGAAAAAAATATTTTCTTTTTTTTGCATGAATCTATTATTTGATCATGATTGCTTCAAGATTTATAGGGATGAATAAATATAAAATTTGGAGTACCTTATGATCTGTGCAAAATATGATACAGCGGTTAATAACGTAAAAAAAAAAAAAAAAATCAATCATCCTTTGGAAAGAAAAATACAACTAAACCATCTGTTGGGGGAAAAGCTGTCACCGAGCGCCCCTCCGAGCAGGGAGCCACCGAGCGCCCCTCCGAGCAGGGAGCCACCG
>JAOXJJ010000395.1:4417128-4429312 GCA_025769935.1 Phoenix roebelenii | reverse complement strand
AAGCGGTAAAGCGTCGCTAATTTCTGACGCTTTTGGAAGCGTCGGAAAATATTTTCTCCACTGTAGCATAGGCGACGTTTTACCGACGCTTAGAAAAGCGTCGGGATAGTTTTTACCCACGCTTAAAAGCATCGGTAAAGGCCAAAAAAAGCGTCGGCTTTTCCCCCTTTTACTGTAGTGATACCAGTTTAGTCTAACATTGGTTTTGCATCGGGTGGGATCAAAAAATCTAAATAATATTTTCTCGCTAATTTTTTTAGGTGAGATCGTAAGTTGGTGCAAATGATATTATAGTAAACTTGGTCTATAGCTCATGTGGACAAGGAACAAGATAATACAGGCCTATTTGGATTGATGACATAGGCTGATCGTGGTGTTTGTGATTGGATTTGAATAGACTTAGGTTCTTAGCCCGATGAGGATATTAGGGCTTAAATGCGAGGTAGAATGTGAAGACCCATGCGGATGTGTTTAGTCCCACATCGACTATGTATTGGATACATCTTAGATATTTACTGAAAACTTTGCAATTAACTCAAGATGTTCATTGAGAAATATATATATTTAATAGTATCCCATCCTTTATTGAAGTGCAAAAACATGTTACTAAGGCAAATGTAAAGGCTGAATAAGGTCAGCCGACCGAACTACTATAAAATATGGCTTCTAATTAGGGAGTATAGCTTTTCTAATTCAGAAGCAGCTCTTGACAATCATGCTAGTATACTCCCTAAAGCCATCGTAATCACTTCTTCTCCCATACACAGTAGTCATTACCAGAGGCAACAATGTGGTAGTTCGAAGGAACAATGTTCCCGACATCATATCTTGGTCCAATCTTTGCAATAATCTTCTCATCAATTGCCGCTACATAGAGATCACTGTCGGAAACCATGATGCGCAATGAGCTACCTGGATGAATCCCATTCCTGGACCTGATTGTTGCCAACTCACCGATCGGCTTCTTCAAACCCCAATCAAACAAGTGATCATAGAACTGCAGAACATGATAATCAATAGTTTAGTTAAAGAGATGCATCACTGTATTCTTTTACGACAACATCGGAGATCAAGTTTGCTCAAAACTTTCTTTATTTGATTTGACGGAAAAAAAATGCTCACCAGTACTTGTCTTGTTACTTCTTCAAGATTTCATGTTTAGTATAGAATTAGTGCCAAGAAAAGAGGTAGATAGACTAGACTATTAATTAGATCGAAGCGATCAAAATGTGAGATAGCATGCACTGAAAAAAGTGGTTAAAATTAGAACTTACAATGCTGGGAATTCCTGGGTGTGTGAGAATGTAAACATAGCCTTGCATGACCTTATCAGAAGGAAAAGGCCATTGCCTCTGCGTTGAACCAGTATCATGGTTGTCGACGAATGTGACCGTCTTCTCTGGCCACCATCCAATCATCCCAGATGCCTCTCCCTTGGAATCACGCATCCTCCACAGCTCCCCCTGCACTGCTGCTTGTAGTATTCCCTTGGTGGTGAAATCAAAAGCTGTCGCTGGACTGCCTACTCTTTGAACCCAATTAACTAGCTGTTGGCGGTGAGCATTTTGGTCATAAGCTGGCTTCCCATCGTTTCCATAAGCTAAAGAGCTCCAAATCTCTGCAACCACAAAACTCGGTGTGGTTTGATCTACATAAATCTTGGCAATGTCTGATGAGTATCCTTTGGCAAAATCCAGTCGCCATCCATCGAAACCGATGTCACTCTTGAGCCAATTCATCCAATCCGAGAGCTCCCGTTGGACCCTTGGGTTGAGGTGGTCGATGTCCGGAGCTGCATCGAAGCCAAGGCCAGTGTCAGGGTGACCGGTGCCATCAGAGTATTTGGTGTCGTCACTGCAGATCATGGTCGGGCCCCAGTCGAGGCGGTCATCAGGCGTCCCGCCTTCAAAGATACAGTATATGCCTCTCCCATCTTTTTTATCTGCGCATCTGTGATTGATGACAATGTCAGCAATGCATTTGATTCCTTTTTCATGGAATTCACTGATCAGTGACTTCAGCTCGTCTTGGTTCCCATATTTCGATACATTCAGATCATACAACCTTCCTGGCAAATAACCTGAGTAGAAAATTTTACAAGTACGTTGTATTAGCAATACCTTGGTATCAAGCTATAAATTCTGTATTCGATCGCCTGAGAAGGTTAATCATTCTCTGTACATAACTTTGAAATTGCACTGTATATTAGTGTATGCTAATAGTAAGCAAGCACTCAAAATATTTTATGTTATCAGATGTCTAATAAGGCAATTTCCAACCTTAGCTTAGTAACAAACAATACTACCATGCTGATTCTTCGGCATACTTCAACATATAACATTCTTTTTCAGGTGGACCGCAAACATTAGACCACGCGACTCGGATGCGACCATAACCATGTTCAAAGAGTGTTTATCAAACAGCACCCATATGATCAACACTCTAACCACATTGAACCAACAAGCACAAAACTAAAAAAAAAAAAAAAAAATCATTTAGAGAACTTGTCCGAAAAGCTTAAGCTAATAGAATTAGGTAGATTTATTTATATATTTTATATTTTCTTACACTATTCCTCATATGTGGGTCGGACTTTCCTTGAATGGGTGAGCCCAACATGTGAAATTTTTAATAATGAGGTTAAAGAGTGCAAAGGTTTTGAGTTTGAACCATGTTTGCGTACTCTTTAACTCCATTATTAAAAATTTCATATGTTGGGCTCACTCATTAAAGGAAAGTCCGGCCCACACGTGGGGAAGAGTGTAAGAAAATATAAAGTATATACATAAATCTATCTTAAGCTTTTGGGACTAGTGGTGATTTTAACATAATTTATGAAAAAAAAAATTACAATCGCAACATAACCTCACATAAAATTTGTACTAAATCCTCATTCATAAAACAGATATTTTTGTTAGGGCACGACTCCACTCCCCCAATAAAGATTACTTACATGATAAACCAGTTTCATAAGCAAGATTCATCTCCTTCGTGCTGGCTCTATATCATTGTTAATTTATGATTTGCTTCCATGTAGAAGACCAGAGTAACAAAGCAACCATGGACTTAATTAATCACCACAAACCTTGTTCGGATACCGAATGCGAGGGTGGAGGGAGCCAGACATGCGTAACCCCAGCATTGGCAATGTCAGACACTTGGCCCTTCAGAAAGTTATACCATCCCCCTTCTTTCTTCCATGACTCCCAGTTAAAACCCTGCATGCCTGCCTTCATCAGAAGATGCACGACTTCACTCTATGATTATATGAAATCATGCATATGTGCGAGTCTTTACCTGAAAGAGGATTTGAGCAGCAGCCCAGTTGGGTGCCAGAGACAGCACCAGCACCAGTGCTAAGAACAATGGATCCAAAGGCCTTCCCATCTCTTCCCCTTTCCCTCTCTTCTTCCATTGGATTAAAAGGAGATAGAGTCACCAGGCGTCACGGAGGACTGACCTACGTGGCCCCCAGGAATGACTTCTAATTTACGCAGCGTCTTCTGTTTTGCTTCCTCTTCTTTTATCTGTTTTAATATATGCAGCGTATTGGGCAAGGCGGATTGAGTGTGAAAGGAGTTTGAAGTTTTTGGCGCATTTAGAAACGTTCTTGGCCACCGGGCACGCGAGAAAGAGATGGCAAACTTATCCGGACAGAACATTTAGCTTTGCGACGGCATGACAATTGGATCAACACGATGAATACTTCAATGGCGATAGAGTAGGTCCCGTTTGTGGCAAGGATATAACAGGACCAGCCAAACAGCTTTTGCTACGAGATACAAATAAAATCGGATATTTTGCAACCACTGTGTTCTCGCCCTTTCCATGGTCGGTGTAGTTTTTTTTTTCATATTTGCAGTATTTGTAGAAATGGTGGATTTTTTTTTTTTTATTGTGAATTGGAGGAAGTAAGACACTTTCCCCTAATTTTATTCCGAAAAGAGTACTATGTACAAAAGAGTGGAAGGGTGATGAACATCAAAACAAGGTAGAAGATCTAGGACTGAAGAACAACAAACATCAAGGCGGCCTCATGGGCAGTGAAGATAAAGCTGTCCACAGATTTTGGTGCAAGTCAATCATCTTCTTGTGGTATAAATCTTCCCAACTTTGGCCGGTACAAATGATCTCTCTCTTGAGAAAAGTTGTTACATTTCTTTTCTTTCAGATTTCCCAACATAAGGTAGTAGTCAATTAATTTCCAGCTCTTATACCTTAATTTCTTTTGATCTAGTCTCGTCCACTATTAGCTCCCCAGGAGAGGAGCCTTCCTTTCCAAGAGGCCATCGTCAAATTATATTTTTCGATCAGGGGCAGCCAACAATGCTTTGGAAGCTTTTTATCACACAAAGGAAGTCCTAAGTAGACAGAAGGAAGAGAGCCTTTCATGCAGTTTATCCATCAAGCAAGCCTTGCTGCTTGCTCCTCCCCCATATTTAAGCACAGAATAGAGCTCTTCTGAAAGTTAATTCTCAAACACGAAGCACCTTCAAAAGCTACAAAAATCGCTTTGGCAGCAAGCATACTTTCCTTCTTTCCAGCACAGAAAAGCAGGGTGTCATCTACGAAATTCAAGCTTTTGATCCCTCTAAATTCATTGATACTGCCAATGCCTTCAATTAAGCTGAGTGCTCCATCCTACATGAGCAACCTGGCTAAAACATTAAAATAAAAAGAGAAGGTGAGAGTGGGTCGCCTTGCCTCAAACCTTGCTTGCATTTGATCCAATTCCTTGGACTTCATTCACAAGAACAGCCACTGATGCAGAAGTTAGAAGGCCTTGGATCCAAGAAACCCATTTACTAGAAAAACCCCTAGCCTTAAGCACTGTAAAAAGGATATCCCAATTAATCTTATGAAAAGCTTTTTTGAAATCCAAATTGCCCAACACTCCTCTCTAAACCACCCTCCTGCAAAATGCAAGTATCTCATGAGCACTAAGAAAATTCTCCACAATGATTTGGCCTCTTACGAATGTTGATTGCGACTCATCAATGAGCAGGGGGTCAAAGATGGCAAGCTGCCTCGCGACGATCTTCGAAATAATTTTGTAGAGGCTATTAAGAAGATTGATGGGTCTCAAATCACCAGCTGTTAGTAGATCATCCTTTTTTGGGATAAGAGAAATAAAAGCAAAATTCAACCTATCAAGCTCAAGGGTGCCTCTGTGAGAATCTTCCAACAGCACCAGTAGGTCCTCCTTTGAGAGGTCCCAATACCTTTTTTTTTTTTTTTTTTTTGCTGAAAAAAAGGAAAAGAGGGGGAGGGACAAGCCCATCCCGCGTAGCAGCCACCACTGGGCCCCCACCCTGCCAGGAGAATGTTCGATGTGGGTAGATACACCGTGTGTTGAGCACCCCGGCTATTTTACTCATACCCTCCCCACCCGTGAGCCAGCCCAGTTGCCCGACCTGACCCTCCGTGTGAGTACGTCACACCTAGCACCATCAAAGTTACCAGCCGACCAGTAGCGCTTCCAGACCCCGTATCCAGGCTAGGAGCATCCGGTCCCCACATTTAATCGACGCCCGCGCGTTTCGAACCTGAAACCACTTGGTTGGAAGCAAACGCCCCGTTCCAACTGGTCTACCACCTTGGTGGCGGTCCCAATGCCTTTGGAAGAAAGAAAATGTGAACACATCAAGACCCAAAGCCTTGAGACCATTGGCCGTGAGAATCTTCCAACAGCACCAGTAGGTCCTCCGTTAAGAGGTCCCAATACCTTTGGAAGAAAGAAAATGTGAACACATCAAGACCCAAAGCCTTAAGGTCATTGGCTGTGAGAATCTTCCAACAGCACCAGTAGGTCCTCCTTTAAGAGGTCCCAATACCTTTGGAAGAAAGAAAATGTGTGAACCCATCAAGACCCAAAGCCTTAAGGCCATTGAAGGAGAATACAACACAACTCTAATTTCTTCCAAAAATAAATTTAGCTTCCAAATTTTCTAGGTTCACCGAAGCATTGCCATAAAGTCTATTTCAATAAATAGAGAACTACAGGACATAAGAGGTGCCAAAGAGGCTCTTAAAGAAAGCATGAAGATTAAGGGCAATAACTTCTAGTCAACAAGCTCAATACCATCATCGATAAGGGACACCAACTGGTTTCTCCTCTTCCTTTCAGAAGCCACTTTATGGAAGAAAGCTGTGTTTCTATCTCCTTCCTTGAGCCAAGTACTCTTAGACCTATGCTTCCAGTACAAATCCTCCTCCTGGTACAACTCCTCCAAAGATTGCTTTAAGACATGCCGATGGTCAATTCATCTGGAGAGAGATCCATTCTTTCCTCTTTTTTGTCAAGAAGGTTCATGTCATGCAACAACTTCTCTTTTAATTCTCTACTTGAAATTCTCTTGGAAGCAGACCATGACTCGAGTGCTCCTCTGAGCCTTCTTAGGTTAGCAACCCATCCCCCTGCAGAATTACGACAATCTCTAATGGGTGGCCAATTGACTTTGACAACATCTAGATCAGGTTCTTTTAGCCACCACGTATCAAATCTAAAGATTTTCGATCCCTTGAAATTAACAATACAATCAAGAGAGATCAACACATGGTCAGAAGTGGCAACTCAGCAAAGGTTTTTTTGAGTAGAGGCTGGAAAAATATCCTCCCATTCCGGAGAGATAAGAAAACAATCCAATCGGGGCAAAGAAGCAAGTTCACTTCCATCGCTCCAGGTAAACCCCTTCCTTTCAAAACAAGGTCCACAAAATTTAGAGAGGAGATGAAGTCCATAAAAAAAAAAGTTGTCCTTCAGACATTAAATCATCACCAATTAACCAGGGCCAGGGTTAGAAACTCTTTCAAGTCCAAAAGCTCTTGGAAGAAACGATCTTTTTGTGATTTTTCATTGGGGCCATACACAGCGATAATAATGAGATTCAAACTCAAATCTGGGCAAGACAGAATAACAGTAAGGGAGAACATCTTCAAAACAGAGGAACACAAATGTGTCCTCTATTGATCCTCGGACCTCCCATAGAGCCAAGAAATTTAAAAGAAGGAGATGAGACCTTGGACTCCTAAATCAACAAGATACAACAACTTGAGGAAGTAAACAAGTCTCTAATGGCCCTTCTCTTTTCCGCAGCTCCTGAACCCCTACCATTCCATGAGACAACTATCATGATGATTGTCAACAAACAACCAAAATAAGAAATAGATCCATGGCCATTGGAATGAGGCAATCCCTCTTCTGTTCATAACCCAGCCGAACCACCAAGCATGCACCATGACACAAAAATCAGAGTAGTCCATTTCAATCCACCACCAATTATTCTGACACTCCATTGATCAAAGTCAGAACTTAGTGAACTAAAGTGAGAGCACAAATCATAATCTGAATTAATGCCACCAAAATCCAGCCCAAACCAGCAAACACAATCCGGCCACTGCCATAATCTGATCAAGCACAGTATCGTGGTTTCAGTACAAATCACAAACAAAAACAAAATTAGAAGAGCCAAAGAAGGTCATCCGAATCTACATCCATACTTTATTCCAAACCACAAAGCATAGACTGAGTTCAGTAGGAAACAAGCACCACAATTCATTCCAAACCACAAAACCCCATCTGGACACAGTTTTGGGCAGGGCCACCAAATGAAAAACGTCCACACCAGCATGGAATTAAGGACAAGAAGGAAATGAAACCCAGCAGCTAACACTACGACACAACTATGGTAAAATAGATTTAAAGCTTATTATGAGATAATGCATGATATCTAAGAAATTTAGTAGTTGGAAAATCTGGAAATCACAAAACTTTTATGCATAACCCCTTATTAATAATAAGCAAGCATGAGTCAGGTGTGAACAGGTAAAGTTGGTAAAATCTTGTGAAGAGACCTAGATTCATCCTCAACCAAAAATTTCAAGACAATTCTATGTACCACCCTGAACCGTCCAATTTGGAGCATACCGTTCCATTTCGAGGGCATACCGGCATGATTCCGCTTCTCACTTCGAGACACTAGAGAAGAAAAGAGGGAGAAGGAAAGAGAGGAAGAGAGACAAAGGGAGGATAGGCAAGGGAGAGGGAGGGGCGGGGGCGGGGTCGGGCCTTTAAGCCCTCTCTCCTCGAGTGCTATGTTATGAGGGCGAAGTTTTGAAATAGAGGCTCCAACCTTTTCTTAAAAAAAATGTTTTAAATCAAGTGTCCCTGTTTCATTTCGAAATTAAGGACTTTGTTTTTTTTTTTTTACAGAGCACTCTAGATTAGAAGGGGCTCAAAAGCCCTTTCTCTCCCTCTACGCATCTCTCTCTCTCCCTTCGTCTCCCTTCCTCTCTTTTTCTCTTTCCTTCTCCCTCTCCAACTCCTTTTTGTCATACACCATGAGTCGGTACGGTACAATACCGTACCACTGAACAACTGACGTAGAACCAGTTTTGCTGATCTTGGTTCTTTAAAAAGAGAAAAATAGATATAGGAGGGGTTGAGAGAGAGAGAGAGAGAGAGAGAGAGAGATTGATCAGATGCAAATCTTGCCTCACATCTGAATCAACATCCAGTCAATCGCAGAGCATCGTATCTTAGGATGACAATAATCTTTGTTGGTGGACAAAAATAAAAGAAAACAACAACAAAAAATAAAAATAATAAAACTGATATAGACCAACACCTTAAATGTTGAGAACTCTCTCAGGTTGGCATCAGTCTTGACTGATCATCTTGGTCTGATGGAGGTTTTTCGGACTACACCAGGCATGCATTGGTGGCATACAGCAGTCTTGCCCTACTTAATAATTGTGATTCTTCCACGTACTGGCAGAAAACTTCCTAAGTCGGTGGGCGTGATGATGAGGATTACAAATGGAGTTTGGTAGTTACACTTCTTTTCCTGGATAAGGCTTTATAGCAGCAAGGGATGAAAAGGGCTAGAAGTTGCAAGAGGAAGTGAAGAACAAGAACACAATTTTCCAATAGTTCACTTTGACCAGCATGAGATTAAGTTGCTAAAAAAAAAAGGCTTGTTATGAGGATTGTCCCAAGTTTGATATTCAGGAACAATCTGCTTCAATTTACAGATTCAGAAATTGAAATAAATGCAAAAACTAGACCACAAGTTGGACAACAATTTGAATAGTTAAATTAAAACTTATATACATAAGTTAACAAAATAAAGATTAAGGTTACTGACACATTCATATTATTAGTGCAAAGGCGGACATGGAAAAAAATTAATAATCAATGGCAGACAATACCACTAACAGAAACATAAACATGCTGTAAACCAAGCACATGTCACCAACATGCTCTACTGGTGCAGCTAAAAAAATCATGATTGACCAAGCAGAATCACTGAATGGCGGTTGCGCAGGGTGGCCAAAACTCCTTGGAAATATTAATCAATAGGAATATATGTCTGGAGCAATAATCCACTTGTCTTGGTTTTGTCTGCCTGGATACAATATTCTATGACCACATTACCCATTATATTGCGGTACTACTTAATTACTTGCAAGATGCTTCCTGTAAGTAGTTGCAGTATTGTATCAGCCATGAGGAAATATTTCTAGCATTTCTTCCCAACAAAAAAAGTTCACAATATGTGCAGGTTTCTTTAAGAAAGCATAACAAACATAGTCAATCAATTAATATAATGAAGGTTTCAAAAATAACAAGATTCCACCATGTATTGATGCAAATCTTGTGTATATGTAAAGCCAGATTTAGCTACAATGTTAAAATATGGTTGAGCTGGGGGGAAGTTCAACTTCCACCAGCACTAATCCAAAACCTGGATCTTTTTTTTATTTTTAAGCAGAGGCTGAGCACTTATTCAAGCCACTCTTTTGGTGATATCACACTCATGTATTGATCCTGTCTCAATTAGTTATATCATAATTCTTCAGCATAAGGCCTTTTCTTTAATGTATTATCAAACACCCACCCTCCATGAGAAGTATTATGATTCCTCCAACAACAACTTCCCATTGATGAGATCACAACCTTCAGTTAAAACCTCCTCTTGAACGTAATCCTTTTTTGGTCGTCCGTTCCTACCCTCTTGAACCAGCCAGCTTTCCAACACATTAAAGTTTAGTTCAAATCAAGGGACTGAGAAATGATATCGTCCCAAATAGATAGACTAAGGCCCTGTTTGGGAGAGATGTTGGCAGTAAAGCTTTTAAAAGTGGAGCCGTTAGAAGTAGAGCTTTCTGAAGTAGAGTTTTTATAAAAAGTTGTTTGTTGTTTGGTAACTACATTTTTAAAGTGTTGTGGTACTTTAACATGTGTTTGGTAAACAAATAGAGAAAGTACTTTTATATGACAAAATTATAATAAAGGACATTGCATATTATTTTACAACAGAGCATAATAAAATATAACATATATTAATACATAAATATATGATACAGTATAATATTATTGTAATGTAATATAATATTATTATAATATAGTAATATAATATTGTATACTATAGTATAATAATTTAATATAATATTAAATTATTTAACATAATACATCAATGTATTACGATATAATGTAATATAATATTATATTTATAGTATAATACAATGATAAATATATAAAATATTATAATTATTAGCATAAATTAATTTTTCATAATATAACAAATTTTCTAGCTTGGTGATAAAATTGGTTAAACAATTAATACAGAAATATTTTGTGTAATTATTATATTTTATCACGAGTATTTTCGTTAAAAAAATAACTTTTTATTAGGCCTAAAAATGTTTTTTTGAAAAGCTTCGAAATGGAGTTTCTTTCAAAAAACTGTTTTTAGCTTTCTGGAAAAGCACAACTTTCCAAAATTTTTACCAATATCTCTATTTCATCTAAAAATGCTTTTGGAGGGCCAGAAAAGTGATTTTGGCCCTCCAAAAACTTCCCAAATAGGGTGTCAGTCTCGGCTATCAATGGAGGATAAGGAAACAAAGATGTGCTTAAGCAGTTTTTTCGCACCCATGGCCCTTTGTCACACAGTCATACGTCCTTATTTTTGGTTACTTAGGCCCCGTTTGAGGTAGTTGTTGGCAGAACTTTTGGAAATAGAGCTTTCTGAATTAGAGCTTTTATAAAAAATTGTTTGTCATTTGATAACTACATTTCTAAAGTGTTGTGCCACTTTAACATGTATTTGAAAAAAAACTGAGAAAATACTTTTGCTATGACAAAATAACCATAAAGGACATTGCATAGTATTATACAATAGAGCATAAGAAAATATAATATATATTAATACATAAATATATGATATAATATAATATTACTGTAATGTAACACAATATTATTATAATATAGTAATATAATATTATATACTATAGCATAATAATTTAATATAATATAAAATTATTTAACATAATATATCAATGTATTATGATATAATGTAATATAATATTATATTTATAGTATAATACAATAATAAAGATATAAAATATTATAATTATTAGCGTAAATTTATTTTTCATAATATAACAAATTTTCTAGCTAGGTGGTAAAATTGGTTAAACAATTATTAAAAAAATATTTTGTGTAATTGTAATATTTTATTACAAGTATTTTAGTCTAAAAAATAGCTTTCCAACCGGACTTAAAAGTACTCTTCCGAAAAACTCCAAAATGGAGCTTTCCTGAAAAGCTATTTTTAGTTTTCTAAAAAAGCTAAAATAGCTTTCCAAAATTTTTACCAAACATCCCTATTTCATCTAAAAGTGCTTTTGAAGAGTCAGAAAGTACTTTTTGGCTCTCCAAAAACTCCTCCAAATGGATCCTTAATTATTAGTGATAACAACAATTTCACCCCTACCTGCAGGATTAGGTTGTCCACGTGTCTATCACAGTCATTTTCCCTGTGGGAAGAATGTGGTGCGTTCGAGGTGGGCCTCACGATTCCACTCTTACCTAATTCCAAAAAGATGCGATTATACTGCCTACCCTCCCTCCCTCTCATCCTCAATAATCTTCACCTGTTGTCCTTTTTTTTCCTGAACTACAACACCACCCTCCATCCAAGAATCCTTTCTGTGTGGAATTAAATACCATTTATATACGAGGCAAATGACCATTTATACACATGGCAGATGGAGAACTCTATTAAGGTAGAGCTTCTATTTTTAGTAGTGTTGGGGGAAAAGTTGACCAAGCAGAGGGCCACCGAGCCCCACCGAGCAGCGAGCGCCCTGCAGACCAGAGAGCGCCCTGCAGAGCAGG
>JAOXJJ010000395.1:4388800-4416036 GCA_025769935.1 Phoenix roebelenii | reverse complement strand
ATCAGAGCAGGTGCTCTCATATTAATTGTAGTCTCAAACGACTAGAGCTAAAGATTATGACAACCCCACATGATATACTATTTGCTGAGGGATCCTCCACAAACAGACCCCCGCTGTTTGATAGAGCGAAAACCGAGCTGCCGAATGCCGATTCTGCCGAGAACCGGAGAAGGTTCTGGCATTAAAAAGGTAGACCGCAGGTGGCAGAGAAGGGGGAGAGAAGGGAGGAGCCGGGGAGGAAATGCCTGTTGCCCGTTGCTTGTCGACATTGTCGTAGCCGGTAGATGTTGCCCATGGCCTACGCCGCTACGTTCCTAGCTTGTGACGCCGGGGAGACGCCGAAGGGCCGAAGGGACGCACTGTAGCAGCGTACGGGTGGAGCTCGGTAGCCGTCGCCCAGTCTCCTCCCCGTCTGCCAGACGCCACCGCCACTGCCCAGCCCCAGTGCCTATCCTTTCACATCCATCGCCCACTCCCTAATTAAGCAATAATAATAATAAAAAAAACGTGGCCGTCGGTGGGGGCCTTCCCTAGGTCGGGGGCCTTAGGCGTCGCCTAAGGCTCGAGCCGGCACTAATTGACCCAATATTGCCACAACATCTTAGCTCAAGTTTCAGTCATGTTTGTTATTCTCTCTAGATATGTTTTTCTTTGTTCTATTAATTGTTGATGTATGTAACTCCTCAAGAAAAAATGAAAAGAAAAGGAAATGTTACTAGACTTGCTCCAATGTCTAAAACTGAAACATGTCTATTTGATCTGAAAAGAAACTTTTTGCTTCTTAGGCGCATATCAGAAACTTGAACCTATCAATAAAATGTAGCTTCCCTAAAAGCTCAGAGAATGAAGTTTATATGATCCTTTTTTCCTGTTTGTAACCAATTCATAATCAAGGAACTTGATTGTAGCATGTTGGGCTTTCATTTTTCAAATCTAAAAGGATGCTCTTTAACTTGGTAAAAATAAAATTCAAAAATTGAGTCGAAGAGGAAGAATTCCTCTATGCTTGACCTAACCTATCAAACGAATGAGCAGGATATGGCTTCAGGCTACATAATCGAATCCAGTTTGGATTGTCCTTGGTTTAGGGTGGCACATTTCCACCTAAAACCTTATTCTCCTATCACTAAACATGACAATTTCCGTCAAATAGTGTGTTGACATAAGTTCCGAGGACTTTTAGATGAATCAAACTTTTTCTCTCAAATTTAATTTCATCCAAGTTCTATCACCTTCCAAAATCTAAATTTGAATCCTTATACCCATACACCACTTATACTGCCTAAAAAGGCTCAGTTGCTTTTTCATTAGAAAATTGATGTGTGATAGTCCCTTGCAGTAATTAAATATACATGCTGGTTGTTGTTGGTGGAGGATGAATTTGGCAATAGAAAGCTAGAGATTCATAGGGAACCGGTCATGTCACATCCCCACGTATGTTACTTCCAAGATACCTTTGATATGGACAAAATAGAATATCTTTATATGTTATAAATTTACTTTGGAGTATTTTATTTTTGAAATTAAAATTTAATTCTTTTAAAAAAAGTATCAGGTTCCACCTATTTTATTGAGATCTATAATTTAAGACGTTTTGAGGAAGATTTTACTTCTTATAATAAGGCTTAACTAATTTAGAAACATGCACATCACATCATAGGCATACATCCAAAAAAAAGTTGAAATTGTCCTATAATTTCTTTTAGTGAGAATGGGATATTGGACTATTGCATATCTAATATTAGCTAAGTAGTTTTTCTTTTAGGATAACCATGAGGTTTTAAGGAAGAATTTACTTCTAATTTTGCAGGTCAATATTATATACCATCCACTTCTAGAACAGAAGAGAAACCATGATAATAATATAAAAAATGATTAGAATTTTTTAAAGGCACACAATAGGTTGCAAT
The DNA here is from genome assembly GCA_025769935.1 of Phoenix roebelenii. Classification (NCBI taxonomy): domain Eukaryota; kingdom Viridiplantae; phylum Streptophyta; class Magnoliopsida; order Arecales; family Arecaceae; genus Phoenix; species Phoenix roebelenii. The sequence goes on along the minus strand of JAOXJJ010000395.1, from coordinate 4,414,126 downwards.
GATCAAGCTTCCTTACTGCTGCTATACTTATGGATGGAAGAACAGCATCAATCATCCCCAAGCAAAATTATTGAAAGACTTCGAACCTTTTAAACTTATTAACAACTTCCACAGTCATGTGGTAGAAGGCTATCCCTTATGTTGTGTACCTTAAGCCATTTTTCTTTGTAGCTTCAATTTTTCAGAAGAAAAAAAAATCTAGTGTATGGGGCCCATTTTGTCACAATAATTTCAAATCAGCCACCACCAGCCTGCACACAATAATTTTTTTAACTTTAAAAAATAAACATTGTAAATCTCATATACTAAAAGATAAATGTTGCAAATCTTTTACAACACTTTTTTTAGATAATTTATAAAGCTAAAGGCAAGATTAGACTATCTTCATGTAAAAAAGATACTATGAAGGGTGGTTGTCTACGGTGAAAAAATGATTCAAGGGAATAGTTTTGACTTCGAATGGAGAAGTCAAAGAGAGTGTTGAGAGAGAACGAAAAAAAATTCAGAGAAGGAAGAGATATTAGTTTTCAATGAGACTTATTAACCTATTATCCACTTTAGGAATAATAAGATATTTTTTATAATAATGATTAATTTTTAATTTAAATAAATATGATTTTAGCTAATCACGTTAGCTGAATCGCTATGTCAAAAGTATTCATACAAATATAATATTTTGTGAGGACATACACATAAATATCAATTTGGAGAGCATTTATGCAAATTTCAATATTTAGAAGAATATTTATGCAAATATTCAATAATTTTTTTACATGTATACCCTTTTAAATATGTGAAATTGCATGAATACTTGCTATTTGCATATATACCCATATAAACTTTTTTTTGTATATTTATCCGTTAAGGATATTTTTCGTCATTTCAATTTTAAACTGATAACTTTTTAACAGCGTTAGATGGCATGGATATATATGCAAAAAAGAAAAAGAAAAAGAAGGGTATATATACAAAATAAGTGTTTGATGAGGTTCTATAAATATCAATCTTAGAAGAGTATTCATGCAAATTTCAATATTTAGGAAGGCATGTACTCAAAAAAACCTATTCTATATAATATTATACATTATCATGCATTATTATATACATTAAATAATCAATTTTTAATATATATTATATTATATAAGGCAGAAGGGTGATTCCAAGATCTGGAGGTTGGGCAAAGAGGATGGAAGAGGGGTAAAAATCTATTTTTAAAAGAGAGAGTAAAATTTTTTTATTTCTATTTTTTTCAAAAATAATATTAGATTTAAAAATAAGAAATAGAAACAAGATAACCAAATATATTTTTAACATTGGATTCTATATTTTTATTTTAAAAAAAGAGACAAGAAAAAAGTGATACCAAATGGGGCCTTAAACTAACAACATCAATAAGAAATAAAAGATACACTATTATTGCGAAATCCTAAGTTTGCATCCTTTGTTAGAGTATGGATACTTCATGGTAGTTGTTTTAGAATTTAGACTGTAGAGAACTATGGAGACCTGGATAGCCGCCATGCACTATCCATCTCAAAGACATTTAGGCGCTCCCAAGCTGATGAAAAACCAAAATATGAAGATTAAACAACACAATAATGTGCAGGACACACAGTACTTTTCTTTTATTATTAAGAAAGGTTAACATTGAGGGACTTTGGGCATCCCAAGTTGGTTTAGCCTAGCGGGAGCTCACTTTAGATATTAGGTTGGTTCGACGTAGAATTGAAGTGAGTTTGCACAATGACCTAATTTAGGGATACAGACGGAAGAGAATTCATCCCTGGGTGCCGAAAGCACTTCAGCAAAGTGGGCTCCTGGCCAGCCCACTTAAACCAAACTTAAAAAAGCCCAAACTCGATTGAAAACATATAGCATATATGATTACCAGCACGATGTAATAATGGTTACTACTTGGAATACCAAAATCAACCCTCTTGCGATACAAGGTTTTCATCTGCAACAAGATCTCAGTTTGTGTCAAAATTCAACAAATAGCAATACAATATGAAAAATCTCAATTCTATTATTAGCATTGATACAAATGGATAAATTCCAATATATCAGCCAATAAAAAAATAATAGATGTAATGATTTTTTATTATACTTTACTACCTTTAAATAAAAAGATAATAAATGTAATGATTTTTTATTATACCTTACTACCTTTAAATAAATATTTAATTAATAAATTTTGAACTCAAAATTAAAATGTAATTTGTAATTTTGAAGTTGACTTCATTATCTCAATCTTAAAATATCATAGATGATTTTAAAAAATTTTGGCTCTTGCTATATTTTCTCACTTAACATATCGATCAAGATAAACAAAAACTTGGGTTAATTTCAATTACAGATACTTGCTAAGACCATGGATATCTTAAGTTATCAGGATCTTGTCGCCCTAAATATTAGTGAACAGGAAGAGAAAAAAAAAAAAGTAAAATCGGCTCTCTTGAACTAACAACCTCATTAAAGAAATAAAAGAGTCACTATTATCACCAAAATCCTAAATTTGCATCCTCTCCCAAAGTTCGGATTCTCTATTATGGTTGTTTTAGACTTCAAAGAGCTGTATAGACCTAGAGAGCTGCCACGTGCTATCCATCTCAAAGACGAATGATTGTCATTCATCTTGGGAATCTAAACATGATCAATTTTGGGGGCCAAACATGACGCATAGCGAGATGAATAATAGTGATCCGTCTCCATGACAGATAACATGGAGGCTAAATCCATGGCTGGACAGTCTCTTATGGTGTAAAACACACATCGCAGAGGATCTCAGACTCTCATTCACCAGATCTTTAGGAGCTCCCAAGCCCGTGGAAAACCAAAATATGAAGATTCCCGGCAGGAAACATTTTTTTATATATTAAGAAAGGTTAACATTGTGAGACTTTAAATATCCCAAGTTGGTTCAGCCTTCCATAAGCTCACTTTGGATATTTGGTTGGTTCAATGTAGAATTGGAGTTAGTTTGCACAATGACCTAAATTAGGGATGAATAAACCAAGAGAATTTATCCCTGGGAGCCCAAACCACTTCAGCAAAGTGGGCTCTTTTTTAGCCCACTTAAGACAAACTAAACAAGCCCAAACTCAACACATGATCCCAGCTCAATATAGTAATGGTTACTAATTGGAATACCAAATTAACCTTCTTTCCATACAAGGTTTTCATCTACAACAAGTTCTCAGTTTGTGTCAAAATTTGACAGCTCGCAATATGTTATGAAAATTCTTGATTCTATTATTATCATTGATATAAATGGATAAATTCCAAGATATGGCTAATACAGGATAAATAAATCTATTAATTTTTAATTATATTTTACTACCTTTAAATAAACATTAATTAATAATTTGAACTCAAAATTAAAATATAATTTGTAATCTTGGAGTTACTATATTCGTAGAGATTTCCATATCTCGATCTTAAAATATCAGACATGATCTTGAAAATTTTTGGTTCTTTCTGTATTTTCTTACTTAATATATCGATCGAGATAAATCAAAACTTGGGTAACTTCAATTGTAGTCACTTGCCGAGATTCTGGATATCTTAAGTTATGAGGATCTTGTCATCCTAAATATTAGTGAATAAGAAGAGAAAATAAAAGCAACCCTCTTGCACTAATAATCTCATCAAAGAAATTAAACGGTCACTATTATCTCAAAAATCCTTAACTTGCATCCTTTGCTAGAGCTTGGAACCTTTGTGGTGGTTGTTTTGGACTGTAGAGGAATGCATAGCCCTAGATAGCTGCCACGCCATCCATCTTAAAAACATGTGGTTATTATTAATCTCGGGAATCCAATTAAGATCACTTTGAGGAGCAAACACAGTGCTCAAAAGATGAATAACAATTATCTATCTCCAAGATAGATGACATAAATGGTGGCTACATCCATTGGAGTTTTAATTTTTTTAAAAACAAAAAACTTATCTCCTGTCCTTTAGTTGTTTTAAATGCTTTAAAATATTCTTTCATGTGACGCCTCCTTCAGAAGAGTCATAACTCTTCGAAAGACAACACTGGTTTCCAAAAAGATATGGTATTTTTGAACCATTGCATATCTTCAAAACCATTGGGTCTCTTCGGTCTTTCGAATAGAGTCCATAAATAGACTCCTCCGAGATTAATCCTGATCCAATCCAATCTCTCTTTCTCACTAATACTCTCTCTTTCATCTTTCGAGAGTTTCTTCCACAGACAAAGAGTTTTTCCACTGTTCAACTTTCTGCTTTCTATCTTTTTTTTCTTTTTGAGCAACTGAAGAAGTTGGTCGAGTCAAGCCTCCTCAGCGATCATGCTCGTTATAAGAGGATCGAGTTGAGCTGGATTGTTGTACCCTGGAGATGAGATTGTTGCAAACCTGCATGTAGAGGGCGAATCACACGCCTCGATCCAGGCAAGCACTTTTCAATCTTCTAATTTTCTTCTAGTAAATTATTTTTTAAAATAATTCTATAAAATAAATATATAATAGTTTCTAAGCAAAAATAATTTTCCAACAGTCTAAGAACGCGATCTTGATTATACTAGAAATTTCTATTTGATCGTTTATCAAATTTATTTTTATTGAATAGGACTAAAATTGGTTTTAATTATATAGAATTAGAAAGCTATAATTTTTTTTTCTCTTTACAAAAATCAGTCCTTTTAGAAAGTCATATTGCTCTAAAAATTGTGCAAATAGATTTCTGCAACTTTAAAAATCGTACAAAAAATCTTCTGTGTATTTAAAATATTTATTGAAATTTTTGCTTCTTAAAAAATAGTGCAAAATTTTTTTGCTAATTAAAAATCTATGTAAAAAATTATTGCAACTTTAAAATCTTTGCAGATTTTCTACAACTTAAAATTCTATGCAATCTATTATCTGGAATCTTAAATTTTTGAGCAAAATTTTTTGCATCTTTAAAATTTGTGCACAAAACTTCTGCATTTTTAAAAACTGTGTAGAAATTATTGTTGCTTTAAAAATCATGCATAATATTAGTTGTTCTCAAAATACCTATTGTTGTTTCTTTAAAGAACGTGCATAAATTTCAAAATTACTTTACTTGTTATATTTCTTTCTATAGTAATTTAATTTTACTGTTATTATATATCTTTATTGCATTTATTTCAAAACCTAGAAGTATATTATTGAAAACTATTAATCAACTATTCGAACATACAAGGCTAATTCTCGTGAAACTTGTGTTTGTAGGACAAACTAAGTAAATAAAATTTTATAAATGGCTTATTTTGGTGATCATAGTTCAATCAAACCTAAAAAAATTAGTAGATCTTATTTTAGAAGATGGCAAAGCCAAGTAAAATATTGGCTCGCTACATTAGGGTTGACCTCTACCGTAGAATTTCTTGATCATAGACTATCATCTGGATCAACCTCTCAACCCTCTTCTAGCCCTCAAGATTTTGGATCATCTGGCTCTCACTCTAAAACCCCTGAAGAAATTGACTTCCATTGCAGCCATAGGATCCTTAGTGCCCTTGCTGATCCTTTATATAATTTATACCTTCCCACCAAATCGGCTAAGGAGCTTTAGGATGCTCTTGAAGTAGAATATGGATTGGATGATGCCGATCTTGATCGGTTCGCCATATCCAAGTTCCATAAATATGCCATAGTGGATTCTAAATCTGTCAATGTCTAAATCCATGAATTTCAAGATCTTCTTAGAAAGACTGAATTGACAGGTTGTATATTCTCTGAAAATTGTAGAGTCCAAGCCTTAGTTGATTCTCTCCCCCCATCTTGGCCGAGTTTTTCTCGTGAGTTAAGTTATAAGCAAGGTGACTTTACCCTATTAGAGATTATAAACTCTATCAGGATTGAAGAAGAGCATCGACTTAAACATAAGCCTAAAACTGATTTTGGACCCAAGATAAATTTAACCAAAACAAGTCAAATCTATTTCAAACCCTATAGAAATTTTTTTAAAAAAGAAAAAACCTCAGAATCCTTCAAATCTTGTCTCTTTCTCCAAACCACCTAAAAGCCATAACTGTCTAGATCAAAAGCCAAAAAGAAAGAAGACCTTCTGCTTTGTGTGTGAGCAATCAAATCATATGGCAAACGACTAATACCATAGGAAGATTGAACCTTGGAAGAAAGGATTGCCTAAACCTCAAGTGAATATGGTTGAAGATGGTTCTGGATCTTTCTTCAAGTTAGATAGTCAAAATCATTTAGTTTTTCTTGTCCATTCTTCTTGTGATTGGTGGCTTGATTCCGGAGCTAATGTTCATGTTTGTTTTGGTCGCTCCTAGTTCTCCACCTTTTAGGAATCAAGTAGAGGATGTGTAACGCTTGGGAATGACTTCTCAGCACAAGTATTAGAAAAAGAATGAATGGATCTAAAGATGACATTTGGAAAAACACTAATCCTTCACAAAGTGTTGTTCATCCCCAACAGTGGATCTCTTTTTGTATCTAGAGGAGATAAGATTGTATTCGAATCTAATAAGCTTGTAATCAATCATAATGAGTTTGTTGGAAATGGCTTTGTATCTGAAGGCCTATTCAAATTGAGTATAATTTCTAAAGATTCTAATAAAGATCATCCTTTTATTCTAAATCTTGAAGCTTCTAATGTTTGGCATAGTAGGTTTAGTCATGTGAATTTTGATTGGATCCATCACATGACTAACTTGAATATGATCCCTAAGATCCATCTAGATAAAAAGGTCAAATGTGAATTTTATGTTCAAACCAAAAGTACCCGAAAATCTTTCAAATCTGTTAATAGAATTTGTAGCCTTCTTGACCTAATTCATAGTGATGTGTGTGACTCTACCAAAATTCCAACTCGAGAAGGAAATCATTCTTTGTAACACTCATTGATGACTTCTCCAGATATTGTTACACATATCTAATCAAATTTAAAAATAAAATCTTAGACAAGTTTAAAATCTATAAGGCCGAAGCTGAAACCCAAACTGAGAAAACTGTTAAAAGACTTAGGTCTGATCAAGGTGGAGAATATACCTCGAATAAAATGGCTCTAGTCTGTCAAGAAATGGGATCATTCATGAGGTTAATCCTTCTTACTCTCCGCAATAGAACGGTGTAGCATAATGAAAGAATCGTACACTTATGGACATGGTTAATTCAATGTCAATCAGTTCAGGAGCACCCAAGAACTTGTGGAGGAAAGCTCTTTTAGCAGCCTGTTACATCTTAAATAGAATACATTTTGAGGATAGTAATAAGACACCTTTTAAACTGTAAAAGGGTAGAACACCTAGATTAAATTATCTTGAAGTGTAGGGGTGCCTAGCTAAAGTAGGTATACCTGAACCTAAGAAAAGAAAAATTGGCTCTAAAACCATAGATGCAATATTTATAGGGTATTCATTAGATAGTAGCACAAATCGATTTCTTGTAATTAATTTTGAAATAAGTGACATCTCTAATAACACTCTCATCGAGGCTAGAGATGCTATTTATTTTGAAAATATTTTTTTTTAGAAATCAAATTCAATATCATCTAGCTTCTAACCCTAGCCTTGTTGAATCAAAAGTTCTCTATGATTCAAGAAAGAGGAAGAGGTCTAACCCAAATTATGAACCTTCTGAACTAGAAGGAGCTCAAGGACTAGAAAGGGAAAGAACTTTGGTGAAAGTTGAACCTTCCATATATGCAAAGGCGATGTCTTCACCAGATGCCCCTTTTTGGAAGCAAGCTATCAACTCTAAATTCAACTCAATTATCCAAAATCAGACCTAGATTCTAACTAATCTTCCTTCAGATAGTAAATCATTAGGTTGTAAGTGGGTATTCCATAGAAAGCTTAGACCTGATGGATCAATAGAAAAGTATAAGGCTAGATTATTGGCTAAGGGGTATAACCCAAAAAAAAAGATTTAGATTACTTTGATACCTATTCTCCTATAGCTAGAATCTCTATGCTTATAACCCTTCTTGCCATTGCTTCCATCCATAAGTCGATCAATCATCAATGAATATAAAGATTGTGTTCGTAAATAGAGGTCTAGATGAAAAGATCTATATAGAACAGCCTGAAGGATTCAATATAAAGAGATAAGAGAATAAAGTTTGCAAACTTATTAAGTCTCTATAAGGTGTCAAATAGACACCTAAATAATGGTATAAAAAATTTGATAGAACTATTCTTTCCTTTGGTTTCTCCATTAATGATCATGACAAGTGTTTGTATTTCAAAATCCTGGACGATGATTGTGTGATCCTTTGTTTATATGTCGACGATATTATGATCTTTGAAACATTTTTTAAAATCATATTTGAAAACAAACAATTACTTTCAAATCACTTTGATAAGAAAGATTTAGGTGACGTTGATATCATCTTAGGGGTGAAGCTGATCATTTCCTTTGAAGGGATCGCTCTCTCTCTCTTGCTCATTTTATCAAGAAAATGATTCAAAAATTTGGTTACTCTGATCAAAAATCTATATCTACCCCTTAGGATCCAAGTATTCATCTCAAAAAGAATTTAAGTGAACCAATTGATCAAATCAGATACCCTCAAATCATACGTTCTCTCCTATATGTGGCAAATTGGATGAGACCTAATATTGCCTATACTATATGGAGACTAAAAAGATATACTCCAAATCCAAATCAATCTCCTTGGTCAGCCATTGAAAGGGTATTCCGATATCTTAAGGGAACCTTTGAACTTTCTCTCTTTTACACTAGATATTCTGAGGTGATTGAGGGTTATAGTGATACAAATTAAATTACTAATTCTCTTGATCTTAAATCAACCACCGGATATTTCTTTCTTCTCGGCAGTGTCGTCGTTGCTTGAGGATCATCTAAACAAACTATTATATCTTGGAGCACTATGGAGGCCTAGTTGATTGCTCTGGATACTACCTGTACTGCGGCAGAGTAGATTAAAAATTTTATCTCAAAGCTATCTTTAGTACCTAAGCCAGTTTCGGCGTATTAATCCATTGTGATAATAAAGCAGTGTTAGAATTGACATATCAAACAAGTACTAATAAAAAGATAAATCGGCATATCCGAATTCGTCAAAAATTTGTAAGATAACTCAAAAAAAGTAATGTCATTTTCTTAAAATTTATCAAGTTGGAGAAAAACTTAGTAAATTTTTTGTCCTCGTGAGAGGCGAGCTGGGAGACACCAAGTTCCGTCCAATCAGTCATATAGATAAAAAATAGTGTGACATGAAATTTGGCTTGTAGGCCGACTTAGTTAGTAGGTCATGGATCATCTGTTCTGATAGAAGGTCAATTGCAAGCCTTTCAAGTCATCGGTCACCCAACACCTCATAATTATGATATGACTAAATTAGATTTGCCCAAATTTTTTCTAAAAGCACAAAAAAAAATGGAGCCGTTTCGAACCTAAACCCGATCCAATTTGGACCCGACTCGATCTTCAAACAGGTCGGGTCTGGGTCCAAAATTAGAATCTGAACAAAAAACCGAATCGGGTCGGAGTCACTCAGGATCCGACCCAATCCATTTGCACCCCTAATCGAGGGGGATGGGACTTAAGCCCACTATTTTATCACCGACAGTGGATACTCAACCTCTATGATTGAAGATCCCACGAAGAAGATTTAATATGGTAGAAACAAAATTAATTGAGTGATCGTATGAGAGCATATTTTTTGGAGTATCTCTCCTATCCCTATGATGAATGTTCTTATCAGTGACAAAAATATATATATTATAAAGGTTGAGTTATACTCTCGATAAGTCCAAGATAGAGAATTTGTAGGGTATTAAGTCATAAATGACTTACCTATGTGAGAATTGTCGTATAGACTGTGACTAGGGATTTGGGCTAACCCTAATAAAATTCTAATAAAAAATTAAGATACTAAGCGTAAGGCTTTTAAATGGCGCTGACTGCATAAAGACCCAATTGATATGTATTGTGTGTGTGATAAGTAGAATTAAGTCTGAGTCAATGGACCTAGTTTAAGGTCTAATCCACTATAGTTCCTTCAGATAGATACTATCAACACTAAGTGAGGTTCAAGTCCAAGGGATACCTCACCTATTGTACAATATAATTTGCCCATATATTCTATTTTATGATTTTCAAAAATTTTAATCTTTTATGAAGGATTGTTGGACTTTTAATTTAAAAAATAAATAATTTTTTCTTAGCTCCTAACCTTTAGTTGTTTTAAATACTTAAAATATCCTTTTGTGAGATGCTTCTTTTAGAAGAGTTGTGACCCTTCGAAAGAGAACATTGGTTTTCGAAAAGATACGATGTTTTCGAAACATTATGTATGAACTATCGTGTCTCTTCGGTCTTTCGGATATAGTCTATAAATAGATCCTTTTGGGATTAATCCTAATCCAATCCAATCTCTCTTTCTCACTAGTACTCTGTTTCCCGTCTTCCGAGAATTTCTTCCACAGACAGAGAGTTCTTCCATTTTTTAACTTTCAACTTTCTATATTTTTTTATTTTTTAGGCAATTGAAGGAGTCGGTTAGGTCAAGCCTCTCCGGCGATCATGCTCGTTAGAGGAGGATCAAGCTGAGCCGGATTGTTATATCTTAGAGAGGAGACTGCCGCAAATCTGTATATAGGGGGCGAATGTATATCACACGTCTCGATTGAGGCAAACTCTTTTCAATCCTCTAATTACATTCTAATAGATTTTTTTTATAATACTTCTATCAAATAAGAATATAGTAGTTTTTAAGCAAAATTATTTTTCAACAATATTCAAAGCTGTACTGTTTCTGCGGTGCAAAATATATATCACGGAGAATCTCCGACTCCCGTTCAACGCATCTTAGGAGTTCCAAAGCCCACGGAAAACGAAATATAAAGATTAAACATCATAAGAAAGTGTGCGGCACACAGTGTTCTATCATTTTTTTTTTTAAAAAAAAGAGAGAATTTGACCCAAGAAAAAGAGAATTTGACCAAAAAAACAAAAAAGAGAAATGTTAACGTTGCCGGACTTTAACGGGGAAGGCACGCGATGGGAAGTCCCCATCGATGCAATGCATGGTAAATTAAAATAGATTCAGCAGACACAAGCAGAAAAATTTGGCAGGTCAGCATGCAAAGTTAAACATACACATGCAGCAGACAGGGAAGCCATCCTTCCAACCTTCAGAAAAAAAGAGAAAAAAAAAAAATCAACTAAAGCCTGCTGAGGGTCAGAACATTGATTGAGCCAATTAAGATCAACTGCATGGAAAACCAACTTGTCTGCAAGCGAACTGAAAAGTCAGTAGAGATAGGAACACCTAGTTCTCTCAGCCTCTAACGTCGCAGAAGCAGCAGACCTCCTTGAAAGAACTGATGGCCTCCCGGCTTATCCCGGGGCACCTCGTCACGTTGAGGCTCTCCAAGCTTACGCACAACGTCTGCAGTGCTTCCAAGCTCTTGTCGGTGATCGCAGCACAGCCGGCGAGCGACAGCGCCTGCAGCCAGCTCGGCCCCTCGCTGGCCAGCCACTCCACCCCCTGATCGCTAATTTTGCACCCACTGAGGTCCAGCTCCTCCAACTCCTGGCACCGCTGCGCGATCGCCCGCAGGCTCCGATCGGTCACAAACCTGCATCCGCTCAGGTCCAGTTTGGTGACGTCGGTATTGCCCCCAAGTTGATAGAGAAAGCCGAGGATGCCACCGTCTGTGATCGAGTCCATGCGCACCAGACCGATCTCCTCCACTTGCTCGCACGCCCATCCCATCCGCACCAGGAAACCTTCACCGAATCCTTGGCATTGATTCAGTGTCACAGCTTTCAACACCGGAAAATGCCGAGGAAGAGGATGGGTATCACTCTGCATGAGATTACACTTCAGCAGAGATAACTCCTTCAGAGTCCGACTGCAGTTCGACAGGGCTTCGACCAGGCCTCTCGACGTAATCCTATCGAGCTTTTCCAGAGTTATGGACTTGAGTGATTTCGCTGATCTTGTCAGCTCGACCAATCCACTGTCCGTCAACGATCGGCAGTTCTTAATCGCAACCTTCTTAAGGCCCAAATAGATGCATCCATTGGATGTCTTCCTAAAGCTTTTGTCTGTTACACCAATGCAACTGTTTAGTGAAAGGGACTGGAGATTTCCATTAAATCCGATCCAACAGTAGCCTTCCTCTGTAACGCCGCGGACCTTCTCCAAGTACAACGTCCTTACCTGCTTTGCATGCCTTCCGACGGCCTCGAGGACGGCATCTCCGATCTCCATGGACCCAATTTTCAGCATTCTTAACTCTTGTAGATTGGTGAGGATGGAAATAATGGCAGAATCCTTCACGAGAGGGCACCTCTCCAGAATGAATAACTTTAGCTTATTGGAGTGCTTCGCGAAGGCCTCCAGCCATCGGTTGCCGACGGACGGGCACGAGTCCAGGATCAATGATGATAAATTAGGGCATCCCTTTGCTATCAGCAGAAGGCCATCGTCGGTGATCGACGGGGAGTTGGAAAGACTGAACTTTTCTAATGAAGTGCAGCAATTCGCCAACGAGGCAACGCCTTTGTTTCCTATCTTGGTGCAGTTCCAGAGTGTAAGCGATTTGAGATTGGAGCAGGCTTGGCTTATGATGGTAAGGCCGTAATCAGTCAAATCGGCACCACGGGAAGAGAAGGGAAGAGAAGGAAGACTTGCCCTGATAGCGAGTTCGGTGAGGACACCTTGGTAGGGGATCCCAATTGCCATAGCAGCGAGCCTTCCGTCATTAGCCTCTTCCATGTCGAGGCACCGGGAAATCTCTTTGCTCGGCAGAGAAGCCTCATCCTGCTCCGATCTCAACTTGGAGTGCCGCATACATGCTTGCACATGAAGCCATTTCTTCGACACCAACGCGCACGAGCACCGGTCGCGGGGCAAAGGCAGAAAGCCAAAGATGAGGGCAAGACACTCCTCAGGCAGTTGGTTTATAAAGTCCGGCTCCCTAGCTCTGCTCTCTTCCGCTGTACCACATCTGACTCTTTTCCCCCCGTCGCCGCGAGCCATGTTGCTGCTCCTCCCCACCTCTCTTGCTTCACCTGCCGCACAGTTCATTCCCAGAGTGCTTCAGCGATCAAAAGCACACACATATACAGAGAGAGAGAGACACATCAAGCTCTGTTAAGAATATGGACATGGGAACACAGGGAGTTGCTGGGGAACTTGGACAGGGGAAGGGGGGAAATTTGGGATCAAAGGTTGAGCAATGAACGCACCAACCTTTGGAATTTTTAAAGAGGGGAAGAAGGGAATGAGTGCGAAAACAAGGTAGGGACATGGGACGGTGAAGGTGACCCAGTTCTCTTCACCTGCCGCCCGCGCCCATCTCTATCACTTTGGTCCGGTTTCTATCCATTTATGGTTGGCCACTCGACGACAACATGTTAAATCGTTCAACGTATCTAAGCCCTGGGGGAATTAGCATGCAGAGAGGGATTCCCTGAACCCCAACGTCACTCTTTTGACCGTGCCAGCGGTATCGACGGCAACAACGGGCATTAATCGAGGGGCTTCATCTAGGCTAGCAGGTGACGTTCCCTTGCCGTCATCTGAGGCCTCGAAGACTTTATCAAATGGTGTTATTTTTTTCACTGTATTGTGATCTGGAAGGTGATCAATTGTGATTTAATTTGGTCCAAAAAGTCTAACTCAGATCTGGTTGCCTTTGATTTTATCTACAAAAAATATCATGTTTTGGGTTGGTCAACATTTTTTTTCAACCTTTTCAATGCATGTCCACATTTTTTTATATTATCATACTAAAGTAATGCACCACCTTTTGAAAGCTGTTTTTGGCAATGAGCTTTAGCTATGATGCTTGTTTGGCTGTATGAATGTAATACTAATGGCCAGGATCAAGGCATGTTCATATTTTTAAGTGTGACCAGATTTAGAAAAGCAACTAAAGTTTAGGCCTCATCCAAACACCCCCTATATGAGCTGTTGGGCTTGAAGTATGGGGGTTGTGGACCTAGTAGAGAAACGTCCATCTTCTGCTAGAGAAATTTGATCCCAAATCTCACATTGGTGGGTGGGGCTAAAGGTTTCAACTTCCAAAGAAAGAAATGCGTAAATATTATCACTAACAACGGAAACTAGCACAACTTTGCTTTGCGTCAGTGAGCGCGAGGATATTGATGGTCCTGCCTATTCTAACCAATTTAACCAATTCCAGAATGATAAACTAGGTCTATATTATTCTAGAATAAACCATATGGCTCCTCAAGGAGACATAAAGATTTATTTCAATGATAAATCAATCTAAAATAGATATTTTGTTGGAAATAGATTTATGAATTTTATGATTCATTTGGAAGAACATAGAAACAATAGAGAAGAAATATGGCAAGTGTTTGGTATGATACACTTTTCAAGCCTTCATGGAAGAACAATACCGGGTAGAGACAATATGCTACTTCACTATATATGGCATTTTAATATAAAAGTAATTGTGCTCTTTGTTTGTGTTTTCTAGTGGAAGAAAGAAATATCCATTTAATTATCTCTTTCTTTTTTTCTATGGGAAAAAAAGATGGAAGGTTTCCGCTTGCTATTTCACTGATATATGAAATGATGAAAAATAATAAGAGCTTGAGAAACTTGAAGCTTCACGTGGTATTCCCAACAATACTCCAACACAAAATGACACGAAAATACTATCACACAAGACAAAAATAGCAGAACAAAAGTCAAAAAATTGAAGCAATTCATAAAGTATCAAAAAAAAAATGCCTTGGCAAGCAAAACAAAAACAAATAATATAGGATAAAATACCTTCAGGATGATGATTTTGTGATACATAGAGCCCAATGAAATCTATGCTCCTTTATATAGAGGAAAATTTTCTAGAAAAGGAAATTTCACCATATCTTTCCTATATTCATAAAATAAATTCATTTAGTTGCTCTTGATATTTTCACATTAATGTTACTACTATTTAGAAAATATTCAATGTTATCTTTATGTTTTCTTTCTGGGAGATGTTCAATGCTCAAGGGATAATCGGAGATGTTCAATGTTCAAGCGATAACCCTAGATGTTCAATGTTCAAGTGATAACCGGAGATGTTCAATGTTCAAGCAATAACCGGAGATGTTCAATGTTCAAGAGATAATTGAAGTGTGAAGGGTCAAGGGTGGTTGTATCTTAGTAGACAATTATTATTGTGCTTTCACTAAAAAAAGATAATGGATTGTCCAGCCCATAACAAAAGGGCCACCCAGTCTTGGCCCACAGACACCAATGCCGACTAGATGAGTTCTTAGTCCGACCCAGAATCAGCCTGGCCTCGAACTTCGCCGAAAGCTCCTCCGACCTCAGATATTCGCCGACGCACCCCGGCCAAGCTTGGAGCGCCCTCTTTACTCGCCAACGCGCCTCGAACAAGCTCGGGGTGCCCTCTCCAATCACACGTCCCGACTTTTGAGCTCGGAGCACTTCGCCGGACACACCTCGGCATCTGTCAAGCCGACCTCACCAAATGTGTGATGCGACCTCTCAACGAGTTCGGCCTTGCCGATGGCCACACCCATATGCATGCCTACGCCCTCCTACGTAGCTGTACATTGCAACACTACCATGCCACGCTTTGCTAGCTGCCCCACGCCAGTCCAAGGACAGCGCCATGCTACTCCGTCCATGTCCTACTACGACTGTCAACGTCTTACCGTTCCCAAAAACGGACTCTACCGCGCGCCACAAGCAAGCTCTAGCTGCGCGCCACTCCCCCTCATGATGGGAATGGGTCATGCCTCTGCTACTTGAGTACCCTTACCAGGACTATAAAAATGCCCGACAGGTAATATTGAGGGGACTTCTTGACTGGACCTACTAAGCTCCACTCTAACTTGATCGTTTGAGGGCCCTCACCGAAAACACTGGTGAGGCTTTGTGTAGATACCCTGGTCCGTCATAGGAAGGGGCTCCCTTCGTCGTCATCCACACTCCGGCAGCTCCTCCGGTGTGGTCACCCTCAGGCCATATTTGAACCACAACATTTTTGGCACTAGAGGAAGGGACCGAGTCATGATCATGAGGCTAAGGAGTTATGGAGCTCCGAATGCATTGAGCAGCCAGGTCTCATCACCCAACCACTCTCTTCAAAATCTACCCCCTGCAGCGCCCACGCCAGCGAATCGGACCCTTCAGGTCTAGTCGGAGCAGTTTTATCTGCTCGCTCGGCAAATTCAAGCTCTTATCGCGGCTGTTCAAAGCCTTCAGCCGGTAGGAGCCTCATCCTTCACAGAGCTCAACAGAAAAGTAGAGGAAATGGGGCACCAAGTCCAGATGCTCCAGAGTCAAGTTGCAGAGTGCCATAAGGGGCACCACCGATTGAGGAGCAGATCTCCCCGAAGGTTCGGTAGGTACACTCCCTTTGGTTTGCGGAGTATACTTTCCTCATATCCACCCGGACAGAGATCCTCATGAAAATTGAGGGTCACGGTTACCTCCGACCTCCACCGAAAATGCGACCATCAGGATCGCGGAAGCGCTCAGACAGATACTGTCGCTTCCACAAAGATCACGGTCATGACACAGAGGACTACTACCAGCTTCGTGATAAGATTGAAGCAATTGTCCACAGAGGCCTGACGAGTCGATTCATCCGTGGTCGAGTTGACAGAATGGAGCTCGACGGACAGAGTCTGGAGCCGTCCAACGGGCCCGATGACAATCGCCCTAGTACGGGCGCCCTCAATACTGCACCCTCCACATCCCACAGGTTAGTGCCTTTTGATTTTAGGAGGCAGCGACGAGGCTGCACCCCCATTAGTTCGGGTATGCTACGACCTCTGGACGGGACCTTAGCCCCTTCAGGTCAGGATTTTAAATTTTAGAATGTCTAAATTAATAAAGTTATCTTTTGGAATGTCTCTAAAGCATTTCCAAAGCTCCCTAATGGGCTCGACACAGTCTGGTTGCCCTCACGGCGTAAGCAATGAATTGATGAATCGATAAAGTCGTTCCTCGAGCCCAGCTCGGGACGTCCTACAACGTCGACCGAGAGCCAAAGGGCCTCGCGACTGAAGAATTTATCGACAAAGTCGTCCATCGAGCTCGGCTTGAGATGCCCTACAGCATCGATCGAGAGCCAAAGGACCTCACAATTGTAGGATTTATTGACAAAGTTATCCCTCAAGCTCGGCTCAAGACGATCTGTAGCGTCGATCGAGAGCCAAAAGGCTTCATGACTGTAGGATTTATCGACAAAGTCGTCCATCGAGTCCAGATCAGGACGTCCTATAGTGTCGACCGAGAACCAAAAGGCATCGCGACTGCAGGATTTATCAACAAAGTCGTCCCTCGAGC
Source organism: Phoenix roebelenii (assembly GCA_025769935.1). Taxonomy (NCBI): domain Eukaryota; kingdom Viridiplantae; phylum Streptophyta; class Magnoliopsida; order Arecales; family Arecaceae; genus Phoenix; species Phoenix roebelenii. Next base: position 4,396,852 of record JAOXJJ010000395.1, on the reverse strand, counting down.
TCGGCTTGGGACGCCCTGCAGCATTGATCGAGAACCAAAAGGCCTCGCAACTACAAGATTTATCAATAAAGTTGTCACTCGAGCTCGGCTGCGGACGCTCTGCAGCCTCGACCGAGAGCCAAAGGGCCTCGCAACTACAAAATTTATCGACAAAATCGTCCCTCGAGCTCGGCTCGGGACACCCTGCAGTGTCGATCGAGAGCCAAAGGGCCTCACGACTGCAAGATTTATCGACAAAGTCGTCCCTCGAGCCCGACTCGGGATGCCCGCAGCGTCGACCGAGAGCCAAAGGGCCTCTCGACTGCAGAACTTATCGACAAAGTCATCCCTCGAGTCCAGTTCGAAATGCCTTGAGGCATCAACCGAGAGCCAAGAGGCCTCACGACTGCAGGATCTATCTACAAAGTGCGCCCCCGAACTGAGTGGAGGTGCCCTGCGACGTCAATGGGGAGCCATTGAAGAGCTCCCCCCATCCACAGTATTCTAGAAAGTGTGCCCCCGATCTGAGTGGGGCGCGCCCTGCGACGTCAACGGAGAGCTGCTGAAGATTTCCCCCCGTCCATAGTATTCTACAAAGTGCACCCCCGATCTGAGTAGAGGGGTGCCCTGCGACATCAACGGGGAGCCGCTGAAGAGCTCCCCCCATCCACAGTATTCTATAAAGTGCGCCCTCGATCTAAGTGGGGGGCATCTTGCGACATCAACGAAGAGCCACTGAAGAGCTTCCCCCATCCGTAGTATTCTACAAAGTGGGCACCCGATCTGAGTGGGGGGAGCCCTGCAACATCAACAGGGAGCTGCTGAAGAGCTCCCCCCGTCGGCAGTATTCTACAAAGTGCGCCCCCGATCTGAGTGCGGGGAGGCCTGCGACGTCAATGGGGAGCCGCTGAAGAGCTCTCTCCGTCCGCAGTATTCTATAAAGTGCGCTCCCGATCTGAATGGAAAGCTCTCTACTGTACCTATAAAGTCATCCCTCGTAGCTCGGCTTGGGATGCCCTGCATTGTGTCGATCGTAAGCCCAAATGCTTCTGCAACTACGGGTATTTGTCATGGCCGTCTCCCTCGAACTGAGTTCGGGTTACTTGACGTTATATCAGTCGCGAGCCGAAAGAATCTCCCCCGATTGTTGCTAAGGGAAAAATCATCCCAGTCCATACCTGGAAACTCGGCGACTGCGGAGTCTATCTACAAAGCCTTCGTCAGCCCTGCGCAGGCTGAGTTGCAAAGTAAAGATAGAGCTAATCCTTAAGCTATGCGATGCCGGTCCTACTAACTAGGCACGAAGACTCAGGAGAGGCAAACTTAACACATGATGTTAGATTCCAAGGTGGAGAAGAAAATCCACTTTATTTTCACCAAAAGGCCAAGGGTCGATTACAAAATAGCCGACCCTAAGGCCGAGCTAAATACAAAAGGCCTAAGTGACCTATTTACAAAAGCAAAGAGAGACAAAAGAATTTAAAAGGAATCATCGGCTTGAACAAGTTTCCAGCTCGGCTGCAGCGGCGACTTCCGCATTTTGGATCGTCACCCCCTCCAATAGCTCACCTCAGCATGACGACCCCCATCCTGGATTGTCACCTGCTCGGATGGCTCACTTGACTCAACGAGCCCGGGCCTCCCAAACGGCGTTCTTCCTAACATCTGTAGGCGAAGATGGAGTATGTCCTGTAACGAGATCCCTACATCATGCTAGTAATGAAGCTCTTTGACCTCTCCTTAGATCGAGCTCCATCTAGTGCAACCACCCCATTGTGTCGGGCGACCAGGGTGTTATTGCTGAAGACCATCCCCTCAATTTTTTATAGCAGGGATGGCAGCCGGAGAAGGAGATAAAGGAGGAAAAGGCTGAGTGAAGGTCCTGAGACTTCTCTCGAAGGCCTTATATAGCCTACTCCAATAACTCAAAATGGGGCAACCAAACATCTCACGGCCAAGTCTCACCACGTGGCATCCCTAGAAGCCTCCTCGACAAATCTCCCCAGGCCATAATCTTAGGGACTGAGATAGTTATGAGAGCTACTTTGAAGGACAGGCCTCTGATGCCTAACTTCTCGCCTTCCATCTGGTGATGCCTCGAGAAAGAACACCCACATAAATCACCAAGGGATTTCTACGATCGCTGCCGCGCCAACAGGCAAGGTAGCTAGCTCGTCTCTATTTTTGAGCCAAAATCAACCCTCGGGTAGACTTCTATTCCCGAGCTGGTATCAACCCTCGGGTGGACTTCTATTTTCGAAATGGTATCAGCCCTCGAGGGGACTTCTATCCCCGAGCTGGTATCAACCCTCGGATGGACTTCTATTCCCCAGCTGGTATCAACCCTCGGGTGGACTACTATTTTCGAGCCGGTATCAACCCTCGGGTGGACCTCTATGTTCGAGCTAGAATCAACTCTTGGGCCAAATTCTACTCTCTAGCTGGTGGCAACCCTCGAGCGGATTTCTATTCTCGAGCAGGTCTCGAGCTATTTTCGAGCTGGAATCAACCCTCGAGCTGAATTTTACTCTCGAGTTGGTGACAACCCTCAAGCGGATTTCTACTCTCGAGCAGTCTCGAGCTATTTCCAAGTTGGAATCAACCCTCGGGCGGAATTCTACTCTAGAGCTAGTCTTGAGTATGTTTTTCTTATTTACCGACATCACTTTTTGAATCGGGCCCAAGGTGGTCTGCGATGTCGAACAAAGAGCTCATTTTATTGAAAGATTAGCTCCATGATGAAAGCAGATGCCGAGCATAAGTGATGTAGCACCATGATGGGAAAGGATGCTGTAACGACAGATCAATGAAAGCCAGAAGATAGGGAAAAGGAAGAAGAGGAGGAGAGGAAGAGAGGAAGAGAAGAGGGGAAAGAGAGAAAGAGAGAAGAAAGAACGTAGGGGAGAAAATTTTAATCACTTCATTAAAATTCTAATCATGAAAATAGTTCTCTATATATAGGGCCCAAACACAAAATTTGCATAAACCTCCTTACACAGAAATAAATCCTAATAAGCCCCAAATAATACAAATAAACCACAAATAAGCCCTAAAATGCAAATAAACACAGAAATAATAATAAAATAAAAAATACAAATAAAATGGTGGTCTAGCTGATGTCCCCATCAACTCCTCCCAGGTGGAAAAAATTCGATCCCGTCGAGTGCAGATCTAGCCGGCTGCCGTACTGCTCCAGAAAATCAGGATCAAGGCGCTGCAACTAGGCTCGCGAAATCCACATCACATCTGATTCGGATCGACCTTTCCACCGAACAAGATAACGGTGGTAGCTTCCTCTCTTGGTAGAGATAACCTGCTCATCTAATATATGTTCTATGTGTTCTCTATGTGCATGAAACTTTGGAGGTGGAGGCTCAATAGTAGGTGCTGGGTCAGGGTGATCAACAACAGCAGATGTATCAACAAAAGGATCAGAAGGAATGAATGTGGACTTCTTGTATAGGACTAAATTTTTAATATTAAATGTCTCACTAATCCCATAGTCGTCAGGAAGATCTACAACATAAGCATTCAAACTGATTTTCTTTAGGACTTTGAACGGTCCCGCACTACGAGATTGCAACTTTTTGAATATTTTCGAAGGAAGTCGTTCAGGTTTAATTCTTACCATGACATAATTGCCTATATTCAATTCTTTTATAACGTCTGTGCACATCAGCAAGGGATTTATATTTTAAGTTATTAGAGTGAATATGTTTGCTGATCTTCTGATGCAATGAATGCAGGTGTGAAGCAAATGATTGTGCAGACTCAGAGACTCTATGTTGATAAGACATAGGAATCAAGTCTTTGGGTTGCCTAGGTTTATATCCATTCACTACTTTGAAATGACTCATGCCTAAGGTCCTATTGACCGAACTATTATATGCAAACTCGGCGGTTGGTAACACGAGATCCCACGTCCTAGCATGCTCACCTACCAGACATCTTAAAAGGTTCCCTAGACTTTGGTTGACAACTTCTGTTTGGCCATCAGTTTGGGGATGATAGGCAGAGGAAAATTTTAAATTGGTGCCCATCATGTGCCAAAGGGTTTTTCAAAAGTAGCTCATAAATTTAACATCCCTATCGGACACAATAGATTTTGTAAAGCCATGGAGTCTAACGATTTCGTCAAAATAGAGTTTCGCAATCCTAGAAGCATCGGAAGTCTTAGAACATGGAGAAAATGAGCCATTTTAGAAAATCAGTCCACCACTACAAAAATGGAATCGTATTTGGTAGAGGTACGTGGAAGCCCTAACACAAAATCCATGCTAACATCTTGCCACAGACAATCAGAAACAGATAGTGGAGTGTAAAGACCAGTGTTCTATTTACGTTGTTTGGCTAGTTGGCATGTGCGATACTGATCGATAATTTTGGCCACGTCTCTCTTGAGCCTCGGCCAGAAGAAACGTCTTTCCACCATTTCAATGGTTTTATCTCTTCCGAAATACCCAGACAGTCCTCCAGCATGTATTTTCCATACTAGAAAATCTCCCAATGATGTTCGGGGAATACACAATCAGTCGGAGCGAAAGAGGTAATCATCTTGTAAAAAGAAATCATTTAGTTCTCTCTCTACTCCATCTCGTAGGGTCAGGTATACATCAGTAAAATCGGGACAGGTGTTATATTATTCCCTGATCCTTTCAAAACCAACTACTTCGGTGCTCATCACGGATAGGAGGAAGATCCGTCGACTGAGCGCATCAGCAGCCTTGTTCTCAATTCCAATTTTATGTTTCAGTACAAAAGTATAGGCTTGCAGAAACTCAATCCATCGGCCGTGTCGATGGTTCAGTTTCTTTTGAAAATTGAGATACTTTAAAGCATCATGGCTTGAATACAGGATAAATTCGTGCGGTAGCAAATAGTGTCGCCAATGTCGCAAAGTTTGCACTACCGCATAGAATTTCTTATTATAGGTGGAATAACGCAACTTGCCGTCGCTTAATTTTTCGCTAAAGAATGCGACAGGGTGACCTTCTTGGCTTAACATGCCACCTATGCCAATGCTAGAGGCATCACATGCGACCTCGAATACCTTAGTGAAATCGGGGAGGCGCAAGACAGGCGCTTCGGTCATCCTTTTCTTAATTTCTTTAAATGCTTGGGATGCCGACTTAGTCCAAATAAAGTCTCATTTCTTCATGCAATCTGTGATGGGAGACATTATTGAACTAAAATTTCTAATGAAGCGACGATAGAAAGTAGCCAGACCATGAAAACTACGTACTTCTACTAGGATCTTAGGCTCAGGCCAATCGACTATCGTGCTTACTTTTTTCGGATCAGCGGAGACACCCTTGAAAAACACTATGAACCCTAAGAAACTGACGTGATTAGTCAGGAAGGCACACTTCTTAGGATTTGCAAAGAAGCTTTCTTTCCGCAGAATATCACAAACCTGCCTTAAGTGTGAAAGATGGAGCTCTTGAGTTGAACTATAGATGAGGATGTCGTCAAAATATACGACAACAAATTTATTCAAGAAAAGTCGAAAGATCTGTGTCATCACCCTCATAAAAGTACTTAAAGCATTTGTTAATCCAAAAGGCATTACTAACCATTCGTAGAGTCCATCTTTGGTTTTAAAGGCAGTTTTCCATTCATCCCCACGATGAATCCGAATCTGGTGGTACCCACTCTTTAGATCGATCTTGGAAAAAACTATACCACCAGACATATAGTCTAAAAGGTCGTCCAGCCTGAGAATGGAAAAACGATACTTAACCGTGATTTTATTGATAGCACGGCTATCGACGTACATCCTCCAAGAGCCATCTTTCTTGGGAGTGAGGAGTGCAGGTACAGCACAGGGACTCAGACTCTCACGATATACCCTCGAGTGAGGAGTTCGTCAACTTGACGTTTCAGTTCGATGTGCTCGTTTGGGTTGAGTCTATGATGGGAAAGATTTGGCAAGGATGCTCTAGGAATGAGGTCAATTACGTGCTGTATATCACATATTGGAGGAAGTGCCTCTGGAAGATCCTTAGGAAAAATAGAGTGAAACTCTTCCAACAGGAGAACTACTGCGGGCGGTTGCTTGGGATTTGACTCCACATTGATAACCCTAGCCACAAGGGCGAATACAGGTGATTGGCTTTCGATATCTTTCATTACCTCTTTTGAAGTAATGATGTGAAGTGACTCATCTTTCCGTGGTGTAGCACCCTTCTTTTCAGGGATGGGCTCTCTAAGAGGCAATGAATTCAGTATAATTTTCCGACCCTAAAACATAAAACTATACGAATTTGACCGACTATGAAGTGTGACGTTCTTATCGTATAACCAAGGTCTTCCTAGAATGACTTGGCCTACGTCCATCGGAAGGCAGTCACATCAGATCTCATCTTTATAAGATAGGAATTGAATCAGGACAAGGCATTGTTCGGACACCGAGATAGACGTCTTATCTACCCAAGCTACTTTATACGGGTTAGGATGAGGGGTAGATTTCAGGCCGAGGTGGGAAACAACTCTAGACGCAATGGCGTTGATGCAACTCCCGCTATCAAATAGGATTTTACATGTTTTACCATTGATCTTAATAAGCGTGTAAAATAGGAAGGTTCTACGCCAATCTTGTTCGATCTTGGTTTGGGCTAAAGTACACCTAACCACATGGAGCCTAGGATTTTGTTCATTCCGATCAGTGGGCTCATTTTGGGATTCACGCTGAACAAACTCTAACCTGGTCTGTTCGTCTCTAAAGTCTTCTGCAAAATCCTCAATGTTTGGTTTATAGACTTCTTCGACACATTCAGTCTCCTGGGTTCCTACTTCCAATTCAGTCATTAGATAGGTTTTGGCATTATATTGGGACACGATATGGCCAAACTTTTGGCACCTGAAACACTGGATATGGCTTCTTAAGGGCGGGTTGGAACCTAGTATGCCTTTTCCTTTATCAGTTGACGGACTTTGAGCAGGCATCGGGAACGGTCTAATCGGTGCTTGGCTAGAGCCGGACAGGTTAGGATGGTTGGCAAATGGTCTGGATTGCGGGAGAGAGCTTTGATTAGGTCGGACTCCTGGAGGTATGGACCGAAAGTCGGTATGCCTCACTACAGGAACTCGTAAGAAACTATCCACATCTTGAGCCAATTGGTATGCTTGGCTAAGGGTAGTAATCTCTCGGAGGATTAATTCTTGCTGGATCTCCTCGCGGAGTCCTGCCCGAAACCTAGAAAGAGTGACAGTCTCCTCTTCGATTACACCGCACCTCATGGGAAACTCTTCAAATTATACAATGTAATCGGCAACGATTGAGGTCCCTTGAGTTAGTTTCTACCACCTATCCATAAGACGTTGTCGGTAAGAGAATGGCAGATACTTCTCATTCAGTTTTTCTTTCATATCCTCCTAGGTAGTGATACGAGGTTCTCACGCATATGTTCAACGTTATGCCAGTACCAATGAGCTTGCCCAATCAGCTTCAGCGAACCGTACTTTTCTATCATCAGTCATTTCGTACCACTCAAAATAGTTATCTATGGCTGCTCTCCAATCAAGGTACACACTCGACTCTAATTGACCAGCAAATGTGGGAGCATCTACTCGTATGGTACGAAGTAGTCGCTCGTCAAAATCGCGCTGGTAATCAGGAGGAAGTTGGTTCCTAGGGGGATAGGAAAAAGCTACAGGTGGTGTGGTCAAACCCAGCTCGGGATAAACTGCAATTGGGGTTGACGGTTCAGGAGTCCTAGGGTGTTGCACTAGAGCACGGATCTCTTGTTTGAATTCGTCTTGATCTGCTCGTAATGCAGCTAATTGATCCAAAATATCTTGTAGAATCCTAGGGTCTATGGTGGATAAAGAGGCCTGAGAGTCAGTGAGGAGGTACTCTCTACCACTACGGGTTGGCATACAGGGACAACTCTAGTTGATGATATGATATGCGATGCGACTAATGAACCCTAACTTACCAAATACAATGCAGAACAACCTACTAATGCAATCTACTATGAATTCGGAAATCAGCAAATTTTCACAAAATTAACTTAAAATTAAATATTACTAATTTGTACTTTGGTTATTTCAGAATTAAGGTAGAAAATTAAT
>JAOXJJ010000395.1:4363225-4388700 GCA_025769935.1 Phoenix roebelenii | reverse complement strand
GGCAAAATAGGAATGTCATGCAAGAGAACTAGAACATAACTAGATAAACAAGCCCAAGAGAAAGAAGAACCTGTTACATGTGGTGAATGCAGTCAACCAGAAGCGTCCGTTGTAGAGTCTCGAACACGAAATCGGCACCGAGCGAAGTTAGCTGGAGCTGTGGGCCTAGCGCTGCAGCAGAAAGGCCTTCTAGACTTCTAGAATGGGCTGAAGAAGATGCTGGATCGGCCTGTAATAGGACCTGCGGCCGATTGGGCTTGGGTTCTGGCCCGCAGTTAAGAAAAAAGGCTGGCGGCCTTGTGGGTTTGGGGTTCAGAAAGGGGCAGATGGGGCCTGATGTTTGGTTGGGCCCGTGCAATGTGAGTGGGACGGCTCGAAGGCTGTGGGGTTCGGTGAAGCTTGATGGGGTGTGTGGGCGAACGGAAGAGGGAGATGAGGGGCGGATCGTGGCGGCGGAAAGGGAGACGATTAAGAAGGTGAGCGCGGCGGGTTTGGAACGAAAAGAGAGGGAAGGCGGAAGAGCAGTGGACTCGTAAAGTTTTGAGGGAGGAAGAGGGCGAAAAGGCGGTGGTTCAAGCGGCGATGGAGGAAGAGAGGCAGCGGATGAGATGAGGCGACGCTCGAGAGCGGCGGCGCGGGGAGGCAGCGCTCGGGGGCGGAGGCTCGGGGGCGATTGCGAGGGCTGCAAGGTGGAGGTGGAAGCAGCAAACGCGACACGAAGGCGGCGCTGCGTGTGGATGGCGGAGGAAGGGGTGGTGCTGCGGTGGAGACGGGGCGGCGTTGTGTGTTGGCGGCAGAGGCAGAGGGCGACACTGCGACGAGGAGGCAGCGAGGGCGACGCTGCGACGAGGAGGCGGCAACGTCGGCGGCATCGATGGCAACGGCGGCGGAAACCCCTAGGGTTTCCTTTCGGCAGAAACAGAGGTAACAGTTTTTTTTTTGGAAAACACGTGCAGGTCACATGATCCTATGTTTTTTTTTTGAATCTTTACGGGTTCAGGTTATCGGGTTCAGATTTTCAGGTGAACCCGCTCCGATAATCTTTAAGTCTAACATGTGCAAATCATGTGCACTTTTCTTTTATATACTTGTTGGACCTGGGTTACCGGGTTGTGGGTAACGAGTTTAGGACTTACCCGTTACCTAATTTCTTCTTCAACCTCCTGATCGATTCGGAAGGATAATCCGGTCGCTTCTGTGGCAGCGGCGGTGCGGTCGATCGGAACGGCGTCGGAGTTCGCGGCCGCGGCTCCGTGATCGGCGGCGACAGGCGGCAGCCGAACGTGGCGGCAGGAGACGTCTTCTGTGCGTGGTGGTCGGCGATCGCTTTGACAGATTCGAGGGATAGGGCCGACAGTAGGGCGGTAACACTTTTCTTCTTTCCGGCAGCGGAAATCACTTGTGGCCCGTCAGCACGCTCCGGTGTCCGTGGTTGGGGTACCCCGTAGAGCTCGTGCGCCAACCGAAATCCGGGGATCCGGCGTTGCTCCGCCATACACCGGCGGGGTTTTCTATGGAAGGCGAAGCGGACTCCGGCGTTGAAGCAGGGGAGGTGGAACACGGTGAGGGTAGTGCGGTTGATAGTGGTGTCGGGCATGATGACAGGTGGACGGGGAAGACCAGCTGCAGAGATCTCTTCGTTCTTCTTCTTGTTTTTTTTTGAAGCTGACAAATGGAAAGAAAAGGGGATGTGAAGGCTGAGAGAGAGGCTCGGTGTGCCAGGGGTTGTTCCCTTCTGTTCCTTCTTGTGAGATCCGAGAGAGCGAGGGACCCTTTTTTTTGGTGAGCAGAACTGATAGAGGAAGGGGCCCTGTCTTGTTGTTGGTGGGAACCGTGGGAAAGGAAAAAAAAAAGAAGCAAGTGGATCGGGGCTTTGGCAATAGAAGCAAAACCGATTTGCTCTGATACCAAGTTGATGTAGCACCATGATGGAAAAGGATGCTGTAACGACAGATCAGTGAAAATCAGAAGATAGGGGAAAAGAAGAAGAGGAGAGGAAGAGAGGAAGAGAAGAGGGAAAAGAGAGAAAGAGGGAAGAAAGAACATAGGGGAGAAAATTTTAATCACTTCATTAAAACCCTAATCATGAAAATAATACCCTATATATAGGGCCCAAATACAAAGTTTGCATAAACCCCTTTACACAAAAATAAATCCTAATAAGCCCCAAATAACACAAATAAACCAAAAATAAGCCCTAAAATGCAAATAAATCCAGAAATAACAATAAAATAAATATGCAAATAAAATGGTGGCCTAGCTGATGTCCCCATCAATAAGAACCTTGGCAAATCTCCGAAACGGCTCTTGCTATGTAAGATAGGCTCAGACTTGAGCTGCAAAGTTCGGTTCTTTGACAACCAGACGCAAAGCAGGACAAGCTCAAATGACTAACCAGATTCTAAAGGCAAAGCAAAAGAAGATCAAACACGACCAAAGGTACTAAGTATTGAAAGAAAATGTATATTTCATTTATGTCAAAAAGAGGCCAAGGGCGAAATACAAGGGAGCCCGGCCTTGAAATCGAGCCAAATACAAAAGGTCCAGGCGGACGACCTTACATATACAAAAACTAGTCGACCTGGACGACCTCCACGTCGGCATCAGGGGCGGCTTTTATTCCATCAGCAGCCTCGGGAGCGTCGCCTGCGCTAGCCTCGTAGGCGACTTTGGCTCTGACGCTGGCCTCAGGAGTGGCTTCTGATGCCGTTCCAACGGCAACATCGGGGACGACCTCAGGCCCGGCTTTAGCAATGGCCTCTGCAGCACCCCCGATGGCCTCGACAACTTCGTCTAGATTTGGCTGGAGGCTACTGAGATCGGATGCAGGAAAAAGTCGCTAGACTTGATCGCGGCAATTTTCAAAACCATGGACCATTGTCGTAGTAGCTCCTTCCACCAGCTCGTCGAGATATTCCTCCAACTGACGGAATTTCTCAACAGCCTCGCGGGCAGACTTCTCCAAAAGGCTTTCGAGCCGCTCGATCTTCAGCCTCAGTTCCTCGACCTCGTCCTGAAGATAGGTTAGAGAAATTTCAAGCTCCAAAATACGACCCACGACAGACGAGCAAGCCTGGTAGTGCTCGTCCTCCATTCCTTATATCTAAGCAAGCTTGTCTTTAAGTAGGGCCTCAACGACCTGCACCTTCTTCTTGGCACTTCGAAGTCGTTGCTCCGCAACTGCAGCTCTCACCTCGATCCTATGCCGCTACTGCTCAACCAGTGCCGCCCACTCCTCGGCCTTCTGTCCCTGGAGCTCAGCTCGCTCTGCCCTCAGCCCTCGACCGTAGAGCTTTTACTTCCTCCCGGTAGGTGAGCATGCTAGACATCAGCATGTCGACCACGTGGAGAGACTGTCATAAAAGATGAAGTTAGTGGAGGTCGAACACTCGCAAAGAAACTGAGGAGCAGAAGAGCTGCGCTATTCACCCGAACACTGTTTGAGTAAATGTGACAGACAAAGTCATCGAAGTTCTCCTCCATTAAAGCTCGATCGTGCGGGAGCATAATGTTACGCATGAGCTCGCAAGCGACGTCATCGGACTTAAGGCCCAAGGTGCCCTCGGATATGAGACACTGATGCCGCAGTTGCCCTATCCCGGACTTAGGAGGAATGAAATCAGCCCCGGTCGACGTCGGAACCCGAGGAGGAATCAAAATCCCTGCTAAAATCGGAGCCTCAGGGAAAATTGTGACCTCAACAGGAGTCGGGCCCACTAAAGAAGTCGGGAGCTCGGACCCGCTCCCTAATTCGAGATCCGATTCAGATAGCTTGATAGCATCTCCGACCTCCTGGACTTGGCTGATTGACATGGATGCCGCTGAACCAGAAGGGCTCCCCCTTTCCGCCAATAAGGGCACCTCGGCCACCGCCGCAAAAGCTTGATCGGATCCGGCTTGACTAGGGGCGACAACCTCAATCGCCCCAAGCTCACTCCGCTAATCTCTGAGCCGGAGCAAACCCTGGTCTTCTTCAGCCTTCTCTCGGGCTAAGCCCCCTCCAAGGTAGAAATCAAGAAGAAAGACATACACACTTGCAGAAGCTATCAATAGGTTGCACTCAAGGGATGTGATAGGCCTCTATGCTTGCTGTCATGCTGGCAAAAGCGGGGGTTCATAGTTGTCTAAAAAATGAACTTTCAATATTCCCATTAGCTCATTTGCTTTTATTTTCTCTCCGTACAGAATCTTTCTAAGAGGGACGGCGAAGGAATACACAAAGGCAGGTTTCAGAGCTCAATAAAGCAGACGAAGACTTCCAACGCTACTAATTCGGAACTCAATTTGAAAGCCATATTTTGACCCGGACGTTTTCGGGATACCCCTTAGATTTATTGATAATCTATGTTCAACTTTCTCCCTACCCCCAGGGAAAGTCGAATCCTGCTGCTTTCTTGAAAGAGAGATGCCCTGAACTACTAGACGTGCTTGACTAGCCTGACTAGGGCTCAAACCCTACCCTATTCTTCAACTTCGACGTGGCGCTCTGCCCTATCCATGCAAAGCTCGGCAACAACCCTATTTCTCTTTTATGGAATCAATACTCAGATGCTTGTGAACCATCGGGTGTTCCTCGTTCTTGGTTTGGAAAGTCTAAAACTTCAGCATGTTGGATGCACCCAAACCCCATTAACCAAAAGGCGAATAGTTAGTTAGCCGAGGAGCGGGCATATCATCACTTGCTATCCTTCTGTACCATCATCCCACCTGGATCTTCATCTTTCGCATACTGCCATATCCGGCATCTGACGCCTCTCTTTGACTCGCTCAGTGTAGATTGACGCACTACAAGAAATCCTACCTTTAGCTGCTTCTGTACTTCCTCTTTGATTTTCAATGTCCATTCGGGCCTCATTCTCCTCAGTTTCTGCTTGACTAGCTTGGCATCAGGATACAAAGGAATTTTATGCTGAACTATGTCTGTGCTGAGTCCAGGCATATCATCGTAGGACCATGCAAAGTCATCCTTGTATTCTTTCAAAAGGTTAATCTGGCTTGGGCCAAAAATTTGAGCGATACGCCATTCCTGCAATGTCTGATGACAAAAGGTCTTGTTAGGATCCAACATGGGGAGGAAAAAGGAGTAACTAAATTACTCTTACCTTCGGGGCAAGCCGGGCTCAGGCCAAGATTTACCAAAGCCTCCTCGCTGAGCAGGTCAGAGAGCCGTAGAGTTTCTCCCAGCCCGAGCAACCTATCTAGAATGCCCTGCTCGAACTGCGACAACTGTGGAAGCCTGTTATTCGCCGAGGCTAGCAGAAAGCTCCAGGTTGGATTAAACTCCCATGACCGCTCGAAGAAAACAAGAAAAAACTTGTCCTTCCACCCATAAATAGAGGTAGGAATACCTTCGAAAAGCTTACGGCTTCCTCGAGGGAAAAAGTACCACCATCCTTTGTCTGTGAGGTTGCCCTTTAATATAAAGCAACTCCTAAATACGTTTACTAAGGAGGATAGACCGTGCGCAAGGAAAAGGGCGAGGAAGCCAATTATCATCCTCCACGAGTTCGGGATGAGCTGTGCAGGCACAAGACGGTAAGCCGTCAGAAGCTCTCCCACAAGCCCATGCAGAGGAAATCTCAGCCCTACTTGGAGCATTTCTATGTACTCTCCAACCCAACCCTCGGGAGGATTGGTAACTTGCCCACCGAGGTCTGGAAGCTCAAGAACAAACTCCGAGGGATGAAGAATTGGGTACAAACTGCGCCCAAGTCTTCATCACTCAAGAGCAAGCTGGTCCCATGTGGGCCTAGGCCCGCCTCGAGCTCAGTTTCCCCCACACCGGAAGAAGTATGAGCTTGGGACAAACCTGTGTCGAACATCAGGATCCTCGTAGGTGAACTCTTTCTCTTGTTCACAGAAATATAAAGAGAAAAAAAGATGAGACTCTCCGAGCGATCGAGACAAGGATAAAATGCCTACCAGAAGAGCTCGCGGAAGAAGATGATTGAGGAGAAGCGGAACAATTGCTGGAGATTACAAATAGCGTCCGATACAAATGTCGACGAGAAGCTCCCAGAACACCCAAGGAAAGGCTTGAACACCACAACAATGGCAGCCCAAAAGAAAAGAAGTGGAGGCAGAAAGGATCAAATAGCGATCCTAGGGCCTTCCCCAGGCCTTATATTGCCCACTACAATAGCTCTGATCAGATAACCCAAGCAATCAGATGAGCCGAGTCCTACCACATGGCAGGCCCCGAAACAGCCTGAACAAATCTTTCCGGATTGCGGCACTTAATGCCGATCATTATGGATGGTGCTCCAGAGATCGGAACATTAATAGCCGGCCTTTCGTGTTCCATTGGGCAAAATGCTTCGGAGAATGGAGCATTAATGGCCGGCTTCTCGTATTCCATCAGGCAGGGCGCTTCAGGGGATGAGGCATTAATAGTCGCCCCTCTCAATTCCATCTAGCAACCTTTTTGGGAAAGAATGCACACATGGGACATAAGGAAGTCCCCAAGGCGAACCTGCTTGGGGTAATGTGGCAGATTAAGCCAGCTAAGCTCGGCTCTGAAAGCTCGACTCAAAGCTCTTGGTTATGAAAGACGCCAAGTGTCCCCGACTCAGCGTGCATGTCTTCACAAGTGTCGGGCTACACCGCTGGACAACTAATAATTCGACTACTTCCTTCGTCCGAGCTGGAAAGCAACTCGGCCTCGGAAGTCGGAGGGCAAATGATGGGGGGTAAAATAGATCGTCTAGCCCACAATGAAAGGGCCACCCAATCTCGGCCCAATAGATACCAATGCCAACTAGACGAGTTCTTAGTCCGGCCCAGAATCAGCCCGACCTTGAACTTCGCCGAAAGCTCCTCCAGCCACAGATATTCGCCGATGCGCCTCGGCGAAGCTTGGGATGCCCTCCTTGCGCGCCGACGCACTCCGGCCAAGCTCGGGGTGCCTCCTTGTTCGCCGATGCGCCCCGGTCAAGCCCCAGCCAAGCTCGGGGCGCCTCCTTGTTCGCCGATGCGCCCCGGTCAAGCCCCAGCCAAGCTCGAGGCATCCTCTCCAATCACACGCACCGATCCCTGAGCTCGGAGCACTTCGCCAGACACACCTCGGCACCCGTCAAACCGACCTCACCAAATGTGTGATGCGACCTCTCAATGAGTTCGGTCTTGCCAATGGCCACACCCATGAGGGCCCACGCCATCCTACGTAGTTGTACATCGCAACACCACTATGCCACGCTTTGCTAGCTGGCCCACGGCAGTCCAAGGACATCGCCATGCTACTCTGGCCATGCTCTGCTATGACTATCAACGCCTTATCGTTCCCAAGAATGAACTCCACCGCGCGCTATAAGCAAGCTCTGGCTATGCGCCACTCTCCCTCATGATGGGAACGGGCCATGCCTCCGCTACTTGAGTACCCCTATCGGGACTATAAAAATGCTCGACGGGTAATATTGAGGAGACTTCTTGACTGGACCTACTAAGCTCTACTCTAACTTGATCGTCAGAGGGTCCTCACCGAAAATACCGGTGAGGCTTTGTGCACGTACCCTGGTCCGTCGCGGGAGGGGGCTCCCTTCGTCGTCATCCACACTCCGGCAGCTCCTCCGACGTGGTCACCCTCGGGCCAAATTTGAACCACAATAATTATTATATTACTTTTATTTAAAATATAATAATTAATCGATTTTTGCTGAAGAAGTTTATTGCTATGCTACTTTTTGAAGAGTAATGTTAGTAAGACATGTTTAATTCAGATCCTCTGCAATCCCCACTATAACAATAATTTGCTCTATGGGTGCAATGTTGGGCGTTACATTAATCTCATTTATGCAACTCTTTATTGTCATTTGAAGACAAAGGAAAGAAATAGTGCTAGGATCACTTATAATTA
This sequence comes from Phoenix roebelenii, assembly GCA_025769935.1. Lineage (NCBI taxonomy): Eukaryota > Viridiplantae > Streptophyta > Magnoliopsida > Arecales > Arecaceae > Phoenix > Phoenix roebelenii. The sequence continues at coordinate 4,380,848 of JAOXJJ010000395.1, read as the reverse complement.
TATCCGCCAAGTGAGAACTTGTCATGTAGTTAGAATCTAGGAAGTCTTAAACCATGACAAAAGAGTTTATCATGACTTCCAAAAAGGTACAATGCGCCTCCAATCGAGATCGACATATTCCTGTCTTCATGTACCCCTTTTCAGCATTTCTTTAATCACCATAAAGTCATGGTAGGAGCCACAAGTGGATTGGGTTGGATTGGGGATGGGCCAATCCAAACCCAGTCCATATTCTAAATCGGGTCAAAAGGAAAAATGGAATCTAATCCTAATCGTATTTCTCTCTTCCTTCCTAGTTTCACAGTTGACTCCTTCCGATCTCGGAGCACGAAGGGGGTGAGTTCGAAACCTCTGCAATATGTGTTTGGATGGGTGACAAGTCGCTCATCTTAGAAATGGATAGCTATTGCCCATTGTGTTCGCATGCAAAACATTGCGGGTTAAAGGACGGATGCCAACATGGTGTCTGTCATCCATCCATTCTCAACATTCCAAACATGCACCGCCTTCTATGTTGCAAAACATGGACCATGGAGAATCCCACCTTGAAGGAGGCCTATTACCTAGTCTATTCTACCTCAACTTGTGCTTTTAGCAAAGTCAAGGCCCAAGAAGTTGTTAAGGAAGTCTAGCTAGGTTGACCACACTCGATGCAAAAGAAAAAAAGAGTTCCAAGTGTGCTACTGACTCAAAGCCAATCTTCCATTGTATGAGCTACCTCTTGAGGTGTTGGTTAAATGGGGATGCGAGTGTGGATTCACTTTTGAAAGACTAGGGAGGAGAGTTGGTTATAAACAATTTTGCAAGCCGTTGGAGAAGGAGAAGAAATGCTTACCACAATATGATAGTCAATTCTATTTATTTTTTATCTTTCTGTAGTATGTATGTTCTATTTGTTGGTTGATATTTTTGTGTGATGCCAGGGAGGTGTTGAACTTCTGCAGCCAACTCTCATATGCTCAATCACAAATTCCAAGAATCCACCAAAAAGGAGAAAGAATAAAGACTCGTGCAACCAGGATCCGCGACTCGTATGGCCAGGACTCATAGCCTGTATTGTTCGGATTTGTGACCAATGCTGTCGGGACTTGCGGCTCGTGCTATTGGGACTCACAACCCGTGTGGCTGGGACGTGTTTCCTAGGTTCTCGAGCATCATATTCCCTCAATGGGAGAAAACTCACCATCAAGTCTAGGTCTTCTTAATCTTCACATAGCTTCTTGATATATTATATTCCTTTTGGTATTATGTTGAACCAACCTAGCTGCACACTGATCTTTACCCCTTCAAAAGGTTGGATGGAGCTAAAGTATGTCTCCATCTTGCTTACTACATTCTTGACTTCGTGCGAGACTAGTTGAAATCCCCATAAAGCTGATATAGTAATTGATAGAAGATGGAGATCTGTTGGAGAATCAAATGTTTCGTTATATAATGTTTCGATAGTAGAGCGCATTGCAGAAGGATCGAGATTAGGCAATAAACATAGAGCTGATATAGTTCTCGGAGTCTAATGAGAAAATGAGACCCAAGTCCAATTTAGCTGAAGAATTGATGAAACCAATACCAAGATTGAATGGAGTGGAGGGATAAAAAAAAGTACAACTCCAAACCTAGCGACATGATATATAGGATGCTCGCCAATATCATGTTTCTTGGCATATACTTTGGATGGCTCAAGTAACTTCATCTGAACATATCCTTGCAAACCCACTGAACATGCTTTCCTGCCCACACTTTGCTTCACTATCCATGATCGCTTAGAAATCTACAGAATGAGCTTAAACTTTGAATTCCTATAAGAATCATCTCCTCTGATAAAGCTTTCTATGAGAGGAACATCTTCCACAGGGGTATCCATCATATGATATAAAGCAATATTATATGTGGTTGATCCGGGTACCTATATGTTTACAACGAAAAAGAATTCTCTGCCACCTTGTGTAGCATATTTCTGAACAATGACTCCATTGTGCCTGCCAAGATCATTCTTACTAGAGTTTAGCCGATCAGCAACTACCTTATGCATCACTTTACCATCTTTTGATGGTCTTATAAGGAAGTTTTGCTATGAATCAAAAACGTTGAAGGATTTGTAGCCACCCAACTACAAATAGTAGTAGAACTCAAGTATGTTTGAAGTGTGGTTCCACAGCAACATGACACTTTTGCTTCGGTTGCTAGACTAGAAGCGATTAAATTTTTACTTGCTTTTGCTTGCTACACATATTTTAAATTATTTTAAATGGATGTTAAAAGTGCTATTCTAAATGAATACATAGCAAAAAAATTTACGTAGAATAACCACCTAGTTTTGAAGATTATAAATTTTTAAATCATATTTTCAAACTAAATAAAGATTTACATGGTCTAAAGAAAGCTCTTAGAGCTTGGTATGTGTTGTTAGGATCAAGCGCTGACCATTATATCAAAAGCGACTGCTGATAGTGAAGGCGCTACTTTATCTCCTTAAACCGCACCCAGCCAGTGCCCCAAGTCGAACTCCGAGTCAGTGATTGCAGTATGACCCACGCCCATGGGTTCAGGGACTCCACCAAGGTATAACCCACCTACTAAGCAGGCCATTGCCGCTGGCAGGCGGCAGGACATGCTGACTCAGGGATCCCGTAGGATATGGCCCGCATAGCGGCAGAGTATGTCCAACATTCTCCCCCAGTGCGATGCCTGGGTTTTGAACTCGAGACCTCTTACTCTGATACCAATTATTAGGATCAAGCGCTGACTATTATACTAAAAGATACCGCTAATAGTGAAGGCGTTACTTTATTTTCTTAAACCACACCCAGCCAGCGCCCCAAGTTGGATACCGAATCAGTGACCACAGTATGACCCTCGTCCATAGGTTCAAGGACCCCACCAATATATAACCCACCTACTAACCAGGCCATTGCCGCTGGCAAGCGGCAAGGTATGCTGACTCAGTGACCCCCCTTGTACTGCTTAGGGACCCTGCAGGGTGCACATCGGCAGATTATGTCCAACACAGATGAAAAAGTACCAATAATAATTTATGTCCAGTCGCTTGAAAGAGAAAAGATTAAGAAAGGGGGGGGGGGAGGGGTCACTTCATCTCACTTTTTCCTCAATCTCAACTTTGGGATTTTTTAGTAATAAATTATAAATATATCACTAATATTATTATTTATTATTAATAAATAATAGAAACAACTAATATAAATATTATTTATAAATTAAATCATTAATTTAATAATATTATTTTAATCAATTATATTTAGTAATATTAATAATTTAATATTATTAGTTACTAATATTGATATGTTTTAATTAATATCTACTAATAATAATATGATCCTCTACTTATTTTTTGTAGTAATATTAATATATATAAATGGCGATAAATAAAATCAAATAATATATGTTATATTATTTAAATACTAAAAATAATATTTCATTAATAATAGTTTTTTATTAAATTGTAATGAATATTATTTAATTCATAATTGTGAGAAAATAAAATAATTTGTTACTATTATTATTCTAACTATTTATTATTTAAATACTCAAAAAATATTAATAATATTATTTTATTAAAAATCTTCGAACCATATTCTTTGACATTGACAAACCAAATAACAAATTCATTTTAAGCAAAAGATACTTGTCAAAAAAGTCAATTTCTCATTTGAGCCAGTTTCATATAACCTAATGTCTTGTGAGTGAGAGTTGCAGCAATCCAAACAACACCTAATTAAACAATGACTCATTTATGTAGAAATATAAAACAAGTAATAAATAAGTATTCATTCAATTAGAAATTTTATTATTTTTTATATTTTTTTAGAAAATGACTACGAACAATTATTTTATATTACACTGCAATTAAATGATTGTAGAAAATTTATTATAAACTCAATCTAATCGACTAGACCAGTGGCTCAATGCCTTCTTTTTGGGTATCTTCTACCATATTAGAAAGCCTCATGAATCTGTCGAGGACACAAAGAAGAATTGGTTTTCCAACCATTGATGGAAGAAGAGCCGAGCGATAGAATGTTGTAACCCTTCCTGCAAGAAAGTTAATAATACCTTTTGTTTGGAGGAGGTGCTTTCATCTGGAAGAAGGCTGGAACAACCCCATTGTCGGGACAATCTTGCAGAATTTTAGAAAATAGAAAAATCCAACTATCATCCTTCAAGCATTGGGGACAAATTGGGTTTGGATGAGCTGATACTAGGATAACAAATTGATAATGATCAAAGAAATCGAGAGCCTTAGCTCCACCCTTAGAGTTTTCTCATAGAGGCAAGCTAATTCTCTCGAGACAATTAGAAGGACCACCAGGCAACTCCAAGAAGAAATTCTGAGGAATAAAAAAAATCGCTTGAATCCAGTTGAGGTCGAACTCTTTCATATCCGAACGTGAGACAAATTTGGACTATGTTCTACCTAAAGCCCTGAAAGCTTGTTCAAGAGAGCTTTGACCCGTTCTCTCTCAACATCCGTGGACCAATCCTCCAGAGATGAATCCATCATGGAAGAATAAAAGAAAGAAAGGAAAGAAGGCCGAAGAAAAGCCTGGACAAAGATTTAAAAAGAACCTACCAAAGACCCACTATGATGGAGCAACTCTAGCGGAGGGACGAAACTCTGATGGAAGTGCAAGGAGGAGATCGTCGCAGACTTGGTTCTCTCTAAGTTCTAGAACAGGAAATTTAACTGGGGGAGATGCACCAGACTCTTCTCTTATATAAAGCACCAGGCAACCTGGATCGACACATGTCGCTCAGATGTTCTTTCCTTCATGATCACATAGATACCATCACCCCCCTAAACATCTAATCATTGTGTCGATGTTCTCACCATGAATGATAACGCTCCGAGAAGCGCAGAAGCTGACACATCCCTCATAAACGTAGTATCTAGAAGACTTCTGTAATAAAATCGAAGGGCAGCTACAACAACATGATTGCAAAACTTGATTCAGCTTCATGAATCACCTCGGCTAATCGACTTCACCATCTAATCTACTTTTATTACTTGAGCCAATAGTTAGCTGGGCCTCGAGCAAGTGATATGCATCAGAACCGACCATAGCCAATGTGGGAGACCGACCAATCATAGCTCAGCACGAAACCCCAAATCCACTAATCGAAGCCCACCATGTTGGTAGCTCGGAGGCGCCAAAGAGTCCTTCAAATTTCAAAAATCTCTCCTTAGCTAGCGACATTTTTGCCACGATTGCGAGCAGTTTCGTTAACCACATGAGCGAGGTTCATGGGGTGGGATGCATAACCGAAATCTCTGCACATGAGCTTCGGGATATGCGATGGATTACCAAAGATGGTTGATCTGCACGTCCGAATCCTTCAACGACAGGCACTGACCCTTGCCTATATAAATTAATTCCGGAGGACCTAAGTTCTCTCGAGCCTTCGGACATCTTTTGTGCTGTTGCTTTGTCACTCTTATAACACCTTTATTATTCTTTAAGAGTTTGTCTGACTTAGGCATTGGAGGGTCCTCTACTAGACATTCTCTAGCAAGAGAACTTCTTCATCTTTGCTATTTCAAATCAAATCTAACGTCAGAGCGAAAGTCCGAGCTCGATATTCTCTTTCCAGCACTATCTCAAGAAAACTGGCATTAGAGTTGTCGCCATCTGCACACATCGACCACTACTTCACCACCTCGAAGGCACACCGCAACGTTGTTTCGACCTCTACGGCTTGAATAGTTGATGCCGAGTCCTCTAGCGACTTAGCGAGCTTGATGCTTCGGTTAGTTCAATTCCCAATGGCAATAATAAGAAAATAAAATATTTTGTTACTATTATTAATCTAACTATTTATTATTTAAATATTTTAAAAATTTAATAATATTATTTTATTCATAATCTTCGAATTGTATTCTCGGACAATGACAAACCAAATAACAAAATTTAGTTTTAGCAAAAATTACTTGCCAAAAAAAAATCAATTTCTAGAAGATTATTTATAATTTGAGACACTTTCTTGCAACCTAATGTCTCTTGAGTGGGAGTAACAACACCTAATTAAACAATTACTCATTTAATTAAAAATATAAAATAAGTAATAAATGAGTATTCATTCAATTAGAAATTTCTTTTTTTCCAAGTTTTTTAGAAAAATGGTTATATGAACGATTATTTTATATTCACCCTGCAATTAAATAGATGAAGAAAATTTATTATAAAGCCGGTCTGATCGGCCAGACCAGTGGCTCATGAGCCGCGTAGACTGTTCCACTACAGACTATGACCTCATTGCTGTTCCGAGCTAAACAGCGAATCCCACCGCTAAGTTCGGCATGCCACCCGCCGCTTGCGTGCTTTCCGGTATCATTATTCGTCACGGGTTACATCACCGAGCGGGTTTGGTGCGCAAGTAACGGTGGAAGGAAAGCAAACGCCGCAAGGAAAAAGAGGTCATCCGAAGGGAAGAGAGGGGAAACGAGAAACCGGAAGACGAGGGAGAACCGGGAGGGGAGGTCACGATGCAGCAGCTCCAGCACCACCAGAGATCCGCAATGTCGACGGCGGCCGGGGCGGCGCCGCCGCCGAGGAGGCGATGCGAGGGCACGGCCATGGGCGCCATCACCCTCGACCTCCGCCCCGGCCTCGGCATCGGGCCCTTCACCCTCGGTAACTCCTCTCGTTCCTTCCTATCTGTTTTTTCTCTTTGTTCGTGTTATCTCTATTATCTTGGTCTGTAATTCTTTTGATTCATGATTTGCCCCTGTTGATTTAGGGATAGGATCCAATTGTTTTAAGAATTAAAAATCGTGGTTTTATTATTATTTTTTTAAACCCTGTTTTTCTTAAAAAATAAACCTGTGCTGGCTTCAATGTTTAATATTTTTTCGGATTTTATGGTTGGTTGATGATCTTATATTGCAAAGAAAGGGGGCATTTGCACGGATTGGATATTATTGGCAAAGAAAAAAGGTAGCTTGATGATTGCTCTTTTTGCCTCTTTGCTAGATTTATTTACCTTTTTTTTTTCCGTTCTTTTTGCGATCATTAGACCATAAAGGCCTAACGAAGTTAATTGGGAAATTGTCAGTTTTGTTGGAAAGATAAAAGAATCAGGCCTTGGAATCAAGAGTGATGGCAGGTGAACAATACCGAGAGGGATCTTCTTGAGAAATAGGAACCCATTAGAGAAAATGGTATAATAATGAGATCTCTATTTTTCTAATTCCCTTTTAAAACCTCATTCGCACAGAAGGAGAAAAGAATCGATTTATTTTTCCTGTATTCCTCCATCAGCTTTTCTATTTTCCTCAGTGAAGACTACCATTTTCTATACCTAGCCTAAAACATAGAGTCAAATTTTGTGCCATCCTTTTTTTTTAGTGTGATTTATTGATCGAAGCCAATCCTGCTGATCTGAAAACCTTAGCTGAGGCATTATTATGCAAGAGAGGAACATTCCATGAAAATGGACAGACTACATAGTAAGGATATCTATCTTCCTGGTTATAGTGTGTATGTTAATATTCTCAGAAGTCAGAAGCAACTTTCCGAGATAACATAGTTTTGAGAAATGCCTAGACAAAGGTGAAAGGGAGATAGGGTTTTCTTTCTGAGTTGACATTTGATAGGGTACAAATTTTCACTTTAAGATCCAAATTGAAGCACAATTCCTAAATACACCATTTGCAAGACTTTAATGCCGTTAAGCCTTAGCAGAATGACTCAAATTCTTCTTCTCTGTGATAAAATTTTTACTTCTAGAATTGCCAATTTTTTCAGGTGAAAAATATTATATTGTATTTGTAACTTCCCTACTTGCAAACTGCTGTTATTGCCCTTAGTGGCTACATGGTAGCTCCCAATTTAACCCAATTCAACTCAACTAAGCTTTGATCCTAAACTAGTTGGGCGTTGGGGTTGGCTACATGAAGCCTTTTCCTCTATTCCGCATGGTTCAAAGCCACACTTTTTGAACAATGCAGCGATATTAAGTTCTTTCTTACTACTTTATTCTATGTTTTCGGTCTACCTCTACCCTCTTTCCTTCTAAATATATTAAATCACTCCTTTGTATGGATCCGTCGACTTACATTGTACAAGTTCAAACTATCTAAGTTGCTTTTTTTCTTAATCTATCCTCAATTGGTGCTACCTCTATCTTTCGAAGAATGACTTTATTTCTTACTTTGTCCTTTCTTGTATTACCTTTCATTCATCTTAACTTTCTTATTTCGGCCATACTCATTTTGTGCATATGTTGTTTTCTAACCATCCAATATTGTATACTATAAAACATAGCCTGTCGTATGGGTGTCTTATAAAATTTTTTCTTCTACTTAGCAGATATCCTATGATCATATAATATCTTAGTTGTACTTCTCCATTTTATCCAACCCGCTTTAATCCTATCCTCTTCAATCTCCCATTTCTTATAAATTTTATCAATCCTAAATACCTAAAATTTGCTAATATTTGCTTTGGTAAATTTTTTTGCTAATATTTGCTTTGGCTAAAATTTTGCAACCAATTCAGAGGGCTGACATTTTGTTGAGGGCTCTTCATAACATTCTTAATCTTTGATGGATCTTTACCTCTGTCCTTGCTGCTGACTCCATATATGCGGCATAAGGGTTGTTGGTTGGTTGGTTGGTTCGTATCACTAAATTTCATCAAAAGGAAGTTTGCATGCAGGTTTATTTAATATGTTGGCTTGCTTATGCATGGAAAATATCTTTCAGACCATGAGATAATATAAAATGTCTGTCTATTATTTTTTGGTAGGCCATTTGTCATTTTAGGTCATATATCATTAGTTTGTTGGGATAAAGCTTGTAGTTTATGTTTATGGTTTCACTATTAATTTTATCGATAAATCTCCTACATGGTGCCTTTTTTCATTTTAATCGTACCATCTGCTCTTTACACATTGCAAATCACATCTGATACAGGAATGCCTATATGCGAAGCTTTTGCTCAAATAGAACATCAACCGAACATCTATGATGTGGTCCATGTGAAGTATCTTGATGAGGTTTGAACTGCTTACTTTGTACACAGTTCGTTACATTCATGCTGATTTTATAACACGTGCATTGCTTTTTTGGGACAATGGATTATGCCAGAATATAAGTGGAAGGAGCAAGCCAAACATTTTAACTTGTTAACATTATGTATCTACCTCTATACACAATAACAAACAGAAATATTTACTTGCTTTATTCCATGAATAATCATCCATGTGCATGCATAGGTAAGTATACTTACATGTGTACATGCACAGATAGCACATAGAAATAAGTGGATGGATATAAATATTTCTTAATTTGTTAAAAATTAGAGTTTGATATTTTACCTTGAACATATCAAGCTATTTGAGTGCTACTTCTTTTTTCCTAGGCATTCAATACCTTTTGGGCTGCTTTCTGGTTATTTCAGTGGTCTATCTTAATGTTGTCAGTTAAGAGCAGATACGTTTGTAACAAAACATCTCTTTTAGGCGGATTTGTGGGCTAGCTGTTTCTAAGATGTTAGTTGTTGATGTATTTTTGTGGGTGTTGACATACATCCGGGTTGAATTTCAATTGCTTGAGAATTGTGGATTTGAATGAGTGAAGCATGTTCTTTGTGATCTTACTCTGGTTAGAAAATGTGCTCGAAAGTTCCAAAATTTTATGTTATTCTATTAGGGACCTTTGCAAATAATTTAGGAGCAAATCCATGTTGCTACATTTCGTATCCTTTTGTATGTCAATCATTTCTTTTCACTTCCTCTTGTCTTTTATGTGGGACTGTATTTTTCTTCTCACTCCACTCCCATAAATGATGTGGCTGACTGATACATTTCTTCATCGATGTTGCATATTTTATATTCCCTATTTTCTTTTATTAATTCTATATACAATGGTGCGAAGCACCGACCTGCCAACTGACCTCATTCAGGATTTTTGTACCAAGTTGTGAAGGGCTAGCTTTAGTTTGAGGCAGTATACAAAAATCTCAAACCATAAGATTTATCCTTATATGGTATCTGTTATGAAGAAGCCTATAACAATGATTATTTATTGTTGTCTGTGTTCTGATTTATATGAGAATCACTGTTTCCAGAAAACGTAGTTTAGCACGATTTCCATATTTCTGATTTCCCTGATTTATGAACCACAAAGCGATTTTCTATGTTGTGTCATTTTTAATGCTGATTAAGGAGAGTTCACATTGTTTTCTTGCACTGGATTCTGGAGTTGTTTTACAAAGTTTTACATATGACAGTGGGCATGTTGAATCTGGTTGTTTGTAAAATGCGGTATTGATAAAGTTATCAAGGATGCTGTAAGAGGATTAACAAGAACTTATGTTGTACTCTGGATATTTGGACAATGTCTAAGATAAAATTTCTCCTTGTGTTCTACTTCAAAATGTGCTGCTTTTCCAGTGGGGCACCTTTATACATAACCCATCTCTTGTACATCTAGTGCACATTTCCATTTGTTGGAGGTTCCAACAACTTGTGAGGGGTTTTGATCTGTGACCAATTAGGGATGACCCTTTTATGCATCGGTAGGCGTAAAAGGTTGGGAAAACCTTGGTATATTTGAGAAAAGTTCACCTTTCTATTTTGTTATAGGAAATAGGATAATGTGTATTGTTAATTAAAACCAAGATATGCCATATTGTACCAAACTGAGCGGTATGGAGTGTACCATACCGTACCAGTTTGGTACCGGTATATAGTATGAAGGGTATATTGATATTCGGTATGCCGAACCGACTTCTGCACCGGACGTGCTGATACAGTGATATCATGGCACTAGTACAGAGCTTGTTACTGAGGCAGCATACCTTGATTTACACAATTCAAAAGTTCTTTTCATATGTTTTTATAGGAGATATTGGTCCTATACGAGGTTTAAAGAGTGGTACAAGCTCATAAAAAATGGGTCACTGGTTGGTACATATTGCAGTATGGTCTTGTACCAACACATGGTTCGACTGGCATGACCATTGTCCTGGATCCATATGAGTTTCTATGGGGTCAGTGTGGGTTGACATGAATGGTGCAAACTGATGCCAGCACCACAATATTTGAATACTTGGTTCTTGGTGAATGCAGCAGACTTTAAGTTGTGAACAAGACTCTAAGAAGGAATGAGATAAAGGTGAAGAGGGAAGAAAGGGAAGGGGGGTAGGACCTTGATTGGACTTTTTCTTTTCAATCAGATTAAAGTTTGCATACATTATTGGAAGCAAGCATGCCTATTTAAAACCTTCAATGTGACCCTTTTCATAAACAGGGTTGGTCCTTCTTAGTACTTGTAAAATATCAAGTAATACTCCTCACAAAATCACAAAAACTGGCCCTTGTTCACCTTGTCTTTTGACTCCTAACTACAAATCTGTATTAAGAAAGAAGCCATTCATTTTGGAAGAAAAGAATAAGAGTGGACAGCAAAACATAATTTAAAAGTTCTCATGATGAAAAATTACCCTAATCTCTAATTATTACTGAACTTCCAAAAAACTCAACAATTGCAAAAATATCGACTATTCAATACATTTGCTGCTCCATCATACTTCCTAAGTGCATTAATTGTCTATTATGCCCTCTATGCCTTCTAGTTGTTTGTATGACATTTAGATTATGCAATCTAAGGCCCTTTGTCACTGAATATTTTGATCGAGGTGCCTTCTAGGCCAACACTTGCCCATTTCAACTTGCTTTAGTAGGTAGCAGCCAACCTCTGGTTATGGTTGTATGAGGTAATCACCACATTTAACCATTTTCTATGTGGAACTTCAATTTATTTTCATCAAAGGGTGTGTTTGTATTCTAAAAATTCCATATGCAACTTTTCACATGAGAGCAGGGTCGGCGGAATCGTCCTGAGCCGTACTGGTGTTTCACCATTACGGTTCCGACAACGAAAATGGAACCTATTGCCTGAGCCGGAGAAGGAGAAGGAAAGAGAGAGCTAGTGAGGGAGGGAAAGAGAGGGCGGGATGCCGGTGGAGTGCCGGCGGAGGAGAAATAGGGTCCGACCATGGCCTTAAAAAATTTCGTGATTTTTAAGTGAAGTCGGCAAACGATTTGCCGACTTCACTTAAAAATTGCGAAATTAAAAAAGGCTGCAACCGGACCTTGTTTCGAATCGAGGCCAGCCTCCACAGTCACTTCGCCAACCTCCGCCACCCTCCTCTGGGCCTTCCTCCCCGTTTGTTCTCTCTTTCTCCTTCTCTCTGCATGGTCCCTCTCTCGGTATAGGCCCGGCACGGCCCGTATCGAGTCGTCCTGCTAGAGAATTGGTACGGTGCCCGGTATTGGTTCCTCCGACCTTACATGAGATATATTGGTTTTAAATGGTACCATATTAATTGTCATCTTAATATTCCTAGTCTTATCACTTCTCATTTTTTAGAAGTCTTTCTAAGTAATAAATGACATTCGGGTTGACCCACAATTTAAGATAGTGTGCTACTATACATTCTTTGTGCTGGTAATTGACTTGACTTAGTGGTGCCTGTCAGTAACTTAATGTTTCTTAATTAGCATGTGACTTTTTTGTTAAAAGTTTAGACAATATTGTGCTAAACTTTCAATTCAATATTTCTTTCGTTAATAGACATAAAAGTAAGAGTGTCAACACGATTACACCTTAATGTTATAGTTCTTAACAAAATAGACTTGATTAGTTGCTGGTCAGATATCGACATAATCCAGGTGGTCGTTAGTCATTGTGAGATCTGATTGTTACCTCTTCTTTGATTCAGTTGATCATTGAGATGGTCAGTACCAATGGAGGCCATTCTCATTGTTACTGTTGAGATCGTCGTCTTTCCACCCTTCATCTGTCTTCTATGTTGGATCAATGTTTGTAAATTTAGTCTAGGTTTGAATGGGTCAGGCCAGGCTTGGTCAGGCTTGTACTCTTCTTATTGGGTTGGCTAGGAAAATCAGGCCCAAGGCTAGGCCGAGCCAGGTTTGGGCCAGCCCTTTGTGCCTTGATCCTCAGCTCTATCTTGGCTTGACAAATATCCTGGTTTAGATGTGACATACAATAAGGCTGATATAGTTGTTTGGTTTTCTTATTGTTACTTTCCTAAGTGCTTGGGCAATAGATAGGTCCCAGTGCCTACATGACCTTTGCTTGGACCATCATACATACATATAGAAATATCAGAGTATCTGAATTATTGAGTGCATGTTAGTCAAATATTTATCTTGTTCTGTATAATCTTTTGTTTTAGTAGGACTGTAGCTATAGTAGAGATGTTATGCCATGTGGCAAGGGTCTGTAAGTTGTGGATGTGATTGATTTTTCGTAGTTGTGTTTATTTGTCTCTTACCATTGAAAGTAGATAGAGAATTCCAAACTTATGCTCTTTTCGTCTTCTTCTTCTTCGGTGTCTTCTTCAAGAAAGAAAATTTTATACTGCTTCCACTCTTTTTCATGCTTCTGCTCCTGAGATGTTAACTACTAAAAAGAGATTAACTACTTGAAGCAAGAAGATCCTATACTGCTTCCACACATAAAATTTTATACATTCTTCTTCTTCTTTGTCTTTTTCTTCTTTTTTTTTCCTATTTGTGAGACTAACTACTTCAAGGAGACATTAACTACTTCAAGCTGGAAGATTTTGTATTGCTTCCACAAAAGAATTTTATACTGCTGCTGCAAATGGGGTGGAGGGGACAAAAGGATACAAACAGGTTAATTGTTAGAGATATCCTACTTTGAGAGATGAGATCTATGCCAAAATTTCTTGGACTTTTAATATCCCTATTTTCCCTACTTTCACTAACAAGGAGTGAGTAGATGCATTTACTGCATCAATCCATCAACTACATTTATGAGGATGTTTGAGAACAATTTAGCTAGAGCGAAGGAGACTATACTGAAATCATCTGCAAGAAGGGTCAAGCCACAGATTTAGATTACATATCAGGTCGACAAACCAGCAAAAGTTATTACAGATTAAGATGACAAACCAGTAAAAATTACCTTCCATTGAATTCTAAAGGCTAGTAAGTTCTTCCAAGGTCTTGATATCATGTCACCCTTCATCTCGTTTGTTGTTTGTTCAATAATTTGCACAGAAATAACTTAAAATCCACTGCATTTCTGGTTCCTTTTATTTTAAAAATGATGCCATCCAGGATGACTCCTAAGTGCTGAACCTGTGGTTTGTTTATATTTGCAATATCTGCACTTTTCTGAATCGAGAAATTGAGCCCATGATTCTATGAGCCACAGGAAGGTTTTTGCTAGAATTAGGCGATAATAAAAGTGGCACTTCTTCAAATGGATTTGAATGTGGCTGTTTTGTCTAAAAGTGCTTTAACTTATTTAAATCATCTATAGTCCTCCCTAGTTAAAATAGTAATGTCTTATATTTGCATCTCTAATGACTTCGTTTGCATGTTCTTAAAGCACTTGGTGGTAAGGAAAAATAAGCATCTCATTTAGAATTAACTTATGTTCAAAAGACAAAGCATTACACGTATGTCATTTTATTACCTGCATTGTTCGAAGCTAACTTTCCAACATGTCTAATAATGTTTTCGCAAAATCATTGTCTCAATAAAACTAATAGGAATTCTAATGCTCATTTACATATATTTACATCTGCAAGTCTTATTTTTTTTAATCAATTTCCAGCAGGAGCCTCTAAAATTGGACATTGTTATTAGCTTTCCAGACCATGGTTTCCATCTTCGTTTTGATCCTTGGTCACAGGTATGCTTTTTTCCTCAATATAAAAGTTGAAGACTTTTAGAGTCCATATGATCATTTTATGCTTAACTGCAATATATGGAAGCAACTTGAATTGATTGAGTTATATATGCTATAAATGCATATGCTATGTATTTCCAACAAGGTGGCTTTTGGTTCATTTGCTAACTCTGGAAATTGATGCTTGTTAAAAGTGATCGAACTTTGTTGCTCACTGGGAAACATGGATAGGAGAGTACCCCTTTTATGAACTTTTGTGAAGATATCAAAATCGAACTTAAGGCACTTGATAGTTATAGGCAGTGTTCATGGAAACATGCACTCTTGATGAGATATTAATATGGAGGTAGTAATAATTAATCATGTATTCATAAAACATTTTAACACAGCATAGAAATGATGAATCTACATCTTTGTGCACTAATTTTTAATATACAATCCCCTCGTTTTACTGATGCATATTTGACCTAAATAGTGTAAGCATGTTGTGTCAGGATATGATAGGCTGTAGTTGTTTTGCTTCATTTATCTGACCGATATTCCTATTCAAGTCCTTTATCCCTGACACTAACTTCTAGTTAATGTATATGAAATGCATCATAGCTAATTGTCAAGATAGAAATATTGTAACAATACACCTCATGTCATAAGTTTCTTGGTTGTCCGTTACAAGTACTTTGCTACTACTTCATATAAGGTGGAAAAACTCAACTTTCCTATTCTGAACTGAAGAAATACAAATGCATTGTTTTTCATCAATTTTAATGGTATTGATGCTCGTTTTAGTAGATTTAGCCCAAAAAGAAAAAAAAAATCAAAAAGAAAGAACATGATAAATGTTAGCAATTCTGTTCTTTGGGTATATTATCGATAGTTTTAAAATGTCAGAATTATTTAAAAATTATAAAATGCAAATAAAATCACTAAGTATACGAGAAGTTTAAAACTATTTTTATATACTTTCTAAAGTATGTGGTGAGAACCTTATATAGTGAATGTATGCTTTTATGTTGCAATAACGTATATAACTGTGATCAAATACATGTAACAACTCAAAAAACTATCATTGTGATTTGGTTTTTAGCTTTATCTTGAATTGTGGAAACATGTTCCGCAAGAAGGACATGCTTAGATCCTATAAAGTTAACCACCATATTGAGAAATGGCTGAAAACATTTACTTTCATTTACTTTCTGCTAAGTGTTCCTAAGTCTTCTAAAAAAACGAAAATTAAAGTTTTATCTTGCAAAAAATGCTTCAAAAGTCCAATTTATCATAATTAGTTAAATAATGAAAATAACAAAAGATATTGTCGGAATTAATATATTCATCTAAATTAACCCAGATGGCTGTTTCTTTTTTTTTTTTTTTGAAACTTCATACTAATGAACCAGTGAAACTGGCTAAAGCTGGACAAGGCTTTAGCTATTTTATCCTAAACCTATTGAAGTTTTGAAAACTCATGCAACTTCACATTATAACCAACCAAATCATAAACTTGCTGGTAGAAAATTATAAACAATTGCATTACTGTTCATAAAAATCTGGCTGGCTTGAAAAATAATAATTATAATGGGTTTAGGTGCATTTTTCAGGCCCATTATTGATGAAAGACCAATTAGGGAAGACCTACTTATGAGTAGGTGGACCTAAAGGATTAGGAAAATTAGAGCTTAGGTCGAGAAATTTCCTTGCTGTCCTATTACACAAAATAGGGAAGACATTTAACTCAAATGGACTCAACTAAGCCTTAAAATTAGTTGGGGTTGGCCCCATGAATATTTTTCAACTATTCTGCTCAATTAAAGGCCAAACTTTCTGAAAGATATTGAGATATCAAGACTTTTTCTTACTACTGCATCACATGTGATTTTCACTTTTATCCCTCTTCATTTCATTACATGCAAGGATCGCCAAACCGATACCGGTAGGCATATCAGTCGGCGCCGATACCGTTATGGATTGGTACCGAACCAGTACCACTGGTTCGGCCTGGTTCACGCATTCAAAAGTCCAAAAAAAATTGAAACCGGTATAGGCCGGTACGATTCAGCCGGGCCAGTACCAATTTTTAATGCCGAACCGGACCGGTTAGAGCCGGTACCGGTTCGGTACAGGCTGAACCGGCTGGTACAGGCCTGTTCAGCATTCCTTGATTACATGTAACAAATCACTTTCCAAACCATCTAAGTTGCCTCTCTCAATTTGCTCTCAATTGATGCTGCCTCTACTTTTTTTACGAATAACATCATTCCTTATTCTATATTTTCTTTATTACTACACATTCACATAAACATTCTAATTTTGGCTAGACTCATCTTGTGCACATGTTGCTTTCTAACTGCCCAACTTTTTTATCATAAAGCATATTTGGCCCTATGGCTATTTTATAAAATTTTTTCTTGATAGGTATAGTATGATCCATAATATCCCAGTTGCAATTCTTTAATCCTACGGATAACATCCTTTTCAATCTCTCTTTATGAATTATTTCTTGAAAATGATGACTTTTAGGATCCCTATGGTTCTCAATTTTTTCTTCAACTTTATCTTTATTTTTAATTTCATTAAAACTATATTTCACATATTCTATCTTGGTCTTAATCCAAACTCTTGGTTTGAAATGCACTTCACAATTCTAACTTAACTTGCAATTAGCCCAATCTTAATTTCATTCACTAAAACTATATCATCCACAAAAAAAGTATGTACCTGATCGGTTCTTTCAATTTTGAAAATAAACCATGCAATAGCACGTATCCTGTAGGATAGTGATTATGGGTGTCGGTCCACAGGGATTGGAGACAAGTTATTTTTCTTCAATAATAAATCAAAAAGAAAGGTTTGCTAACTTGATTTAACTAAATTAATCTATGAGTAAAAATTGAAATTTATCAGAGTAAATGGATCTAGGATTTG
>JAOXJJ010000395.1:4344980-4363125 GCA_025769935.1 Phoenix roebelenii | reverse complement strand
TGGATCCGTGGAAGGGATCGTGCTTCATGGCTTTCCTTCTTTGGACCATGGGAGGATGGGAGCGTTGGCTGTGACGCATGGCTGCTGGGAGTGGATCCGGATGAAGACGGAGGAGCTGGATGCACGGAAGGCGGCCTGGTTCATCGTGTGATACGCTAGGAGAATGCAGAGCCTGTCTCGGACGCTCGGAACGGCAGTGCGGAGGTGTGGATGTAGGCGGATGAAGAGGCGGAGGAACGGAAGGCTGGCTGCACCGCGTGGAGGATTGCGTGGAGGATCTCGTGGCTGGAATGGAAGAATCGACGGAAATCTCGGCTGTGATGCATTGTGGGGGGGAAAGAAGATGAACAGCGGAGTTTTTATTTATTTTATTATATTTTTTTTTGCAACACTGTTCATATGAACAGTGAATCTAGTAATTTTTTCCGAAATTACTATGGATATTTAATTATTATTATTATTTTTTTGTTTTAAAATTATAAATTTTATATGAAGGCAGGTAAGGAATTGGTTGGGATTTGGCTTTAGATTTGAGGTGGGTCATGATCGTTGATTTGCTTGAACTTGTTCTCGAGCCCAATGTCATTTAAATTTAATTCTTGCTAAACTGCTTCAGATTGGACTCGACAAGACTAAAAACAAGACCGTGACTTAATAAAAAGGGTTAATCAAATCTATTTTCCCATATAAAAATAATTATCTAATCAAGATCAAAACCTATTTAATTATAACCTTAGCTTGATTACAACTCCATCAGGTTACTAAACTGGGTCAACACAATCTCCTCCTTATATGTTTTCCTGTAGTTTTCATGAAAGATCGCAACCAAGAGAAAGACAAGTTCAGAGTCTGGTTTAAGAAAAGAATTATTTACTTCTTACTATATTTTAAATTTATTTGAATGATTATTCAATTTCATAGTAAAATATGTATTTATCAGTTTAAGAACATTGATAAGTGCTATGGAAAGATAACTAAATTATAAATTATTAAGCACTTATCAGTACCCAGGAATATCGTCCTGAATTTTCTTATTAAGCTCATCCGCTAGTGCAAAAGGCTAAGGAATTAGAGCAGATCCTTAGTGTGACCTATTGTGATGAGAAATTCACTAGTCTTATCACCAGTAGTTCGTACACTAGTAACCACTCCATCATGCATATCTTTAATCATATTAATATTTCTAATGATTTTTTTCTTTTCTAACACTCATCATAAATTTGTCTAGAGACTTAATCATATACTTTTTCTAAATCATCAAAAACCATATGAAGATCTTTCCACTTTTCACTATACTTCTCAATTAAGCTCCGAAGGAGAAAAATAGCTTCTAGAGTCAACCTTCCTGGTATAATACTTTTATCACACCTCAATCCATGCTCAATTTTCCTCTCTCAAAGTTTCATAGTACAGATCATGAGTTTAATACCACAATAGTTTGAACAATTTTGAATATCACCTTTATTCTTGTAAGTCGGTACAATAGTTCTCTTCATTCATCAAGAATTTTCTTGGTCCTAAAAATCTTATTAAATAAATTAGTCAATAAAGTTACTCTCACATCACCTAAACACTTTAAACCTTAAGAAGGATTTTATTAGGTTTCACTACTTTTCCTTTTTTTCATTATCTTTTTTACCTAAAATACTCTAATTTTATATTTATATTTAACATTTTTACCCTCGATGGAACTATGAAGACATCCTAAATTGTCTACATGACTTCCATTGAAAAGCTTATCGAAATAACTTCTCCATCTTTTTTGATCTTGTTGTCCCTAACCAAAACATTTTAATCTTCATCCTTGATGTATTTAGCCTAAGTCAAGTCTGTAGTTTTTCTTTCTCTTAATCTTGCAATCTCATTGATATTGTTCTTCTCATCCTTAGTTTCTAACCTGCGATGTAACTCTTTATACACCTTGAATCTAGCCTTATCATACTGCTTTTTTATTTTCCTTATTAGCCACCGTATAACTTTCTTGCACTTCTCCATTACAGTTAGGTAGTCTTCTATAGTACCCTCTTTTAGTTTTAAGTTTTAACTGCTAACTGAGCTTTCTCATTCCACCAGCAAGTTTCCTTATAGGATGATCCTTTTTTCTTTGATTATCTTAATACTCTATGTTGTCACTTTCTTAATGCTATTAGCCATCTCATCCCATATAGTATCTTTCTCCATCTGGACCCTATTTTCCTTCTTTCAACATTCTATCCTTAAAAGATATTTATTTCTCCCCTTGCAAATTCCATCAACTAGTCCTTGAGTTCCTATTTTCTTTAGTCACTCTCTTCAATTTCTTAATATACATTTCCAAAACCACCAATCTATGTTGGTGGTTAAACTTTCATCCGATATAATATTACAATGTTTGTACAAAACTCGACCAGTCTTCCTAGCAAGGAAGAAATCTTTTTAATTAGTATTAAGCCTACTTTTAAAAGTTATCATGTGAGAGTCCTTTTTAAGGAAAGTTTTGGCTAATACTAGGTCATATGCCACTAGAAACTCTAAAATGTCATTTCATTTCTTGTTTTTGTCTCTGAAATCGTACATCTATGCACCCTTGGAAAACCTACACTATATTTCCCCACATGCCCATTCAAATCTATTCCTATAAATATATTTCCTCCACTAAGAGTCTCTTAAGTTAGCCCATCCATATCTTCCCAAAAGCATTACTGTGCAGTATTATTCAATCCTAAGTTTGAGGAGCATAAACACTAATGATTTAGTAGACTCCTCTTCTAGCACTAATTTTATCAAGATTATTCTATATCCTAATTTCTTAACATCTGTAATCTCAGTTTTTAAATATCTATAATAATTCCTACTATATTTTTATCCATATCTTTTCCTGAATAATAAAGTCCATAACCTGTTTTACCTACTTTGTTTTTTCTGCTATCTACTTGATCTTTCGCAAATAAGCTATGCTAACCTTCCTCCTAATATTGTATCTATCAATTCTGTCAAATTTCCTGTAAATAACCCTATACTTGAAGTTGCTAAAACGTATCATACTTTTATGGAATAACTTCTTTACCCGTGCCCGCCTATTAATATGTGAGAATCCTTTCCTCTCATCACATCCAAGTGCCAATGGGACATGTCGCTTCTGGGACTTTTCTGTACATTTGGCGTCTGATGTAGCATGTCGCTAGTAGGGAACACCACAATGATTTTCTCTTTTGGATTCATGTTCATAAGATGTGACTATAGTTTCATGCTGGCCATCAACCTATCGTAACTTTCCTTTATCTGGGCTTAGGATTGGCTATGTACAAATTATTATACATAGGAAGATTTAAGGCAAAAGACATTTAAGGCCAAAAGAATGCTAGGCCTTTAGGTTAAGTATAGTTCTGAAGAACAAGTTTCTATAGGTAACTTGTCTGTAAGTGTTGGTCCATAGTAGTCCTATAACCAGTGCTAGCTGAACACTCCAAATTTTGGTTGTTTTTGATGTGTGGACACTTGAATACTTACAACACTTCATGACACTCACTGGCACTTCATACAATCAATGAATGATGCCATCATCATTACGAGGCTAGTTTTGGCACTTACATATATGAAAACTTTTAATCCTAACATAATAGTTAATAATCATTTTATCAATTTTTCAAAATTTAAGGAGTCTTATTAGTCATTATACACATCCATCAATACGCATGTATACATACATATATATGATATAGACATGTTGTGATTACTGTTCTGTCAGCCATTTGAGTTGCATGTATAAAATTTTATTTTCTTCTCATTTCTTGTATGGTTCAGATTATCAGATATGGGATTGTTACTAGGTGCTTGATCCTAGATTGAGCAAGGTGATAAATAGCTTTCTTACCAAGAAAAGTAGATTTTATCTGAAAGAGAATTATTTAGCAATTTTCTTCACATGCACATGAGCTGATTCTGAGGAGGGAGAAAGCTACTTTTAATGTATGTATTGCCATATAGGTGAGTTTGGCTAGTGAAATTTTATGTTCTTTTTCAGTGATGAATGGTTTTCCATGTTCTGAAAGTGGGATGGCAGCATAAATTTTATAGATTCTTTTTTTCTGTAAGTCAAATTTCTGACTAGGATGTTTAAACTGGCCAAGTTACATGGTGGATCTAAGGAGTTCTGTAGTGGTTTAAGTGGCTGTGTGATCTCTAACCTGCAATTTGTGAATGAAACACTAGTGAGCAGTGATGCTTATAGGAATTTATGGAATAACATTTTTTCCTATTGTTTGTTAGATAATCACAGGATCTGATATTAATTCTATGGGAGTGTTTTGATATCAGTATCCATTGGGAGCTATTATTGCAACCTATTAGGGGTATCAAAAGACAGGAGATTGTCCAAGCGAAAAGGGGAATTCCTTACTTGGGCGAGATGTGTGTGCCAAATGTCATATCCATGTCTTTTTGTCCTTTATCCTTTTTGCTAATTAAGTGAATTGATGAAATCTTGGTGTCTTTTTTTTATGTGCAACCTGGTGGGTAGAGCTGTCACTACTGCACGAATGGGATAAAAAAAAGCATTGCTATTTGAATGCCCGTGGGAAATGTTGTGTAGAGGAGGATTCTTAGTGAAACCTTATTGTTGTTAAGTGTGTTAATTACTTTAGTAGACAAGTATTCAGTCTCCATATGTTAGGAATATGGCAGGTCATCTGAAATGTGTGAAGGTTTTAGTCCATTACAGTTTTCAGCCTGATTGTAAAGCCACAGTGATGTTCAGGGGCAATATCTGTTATGAAGAATTCCCATCAGTAGGAGACTTCTGAAACCATTTTTTTCTTGCATAGTTTGATTTTAATATAC
Organism: Phoenix roebelenii; assembly: GCA_025769935.1. Classification (NCBI taxonomy): domain Eukaryota; kingdom Viridiplantae; phylum Streptophyta; class Magnoliopsida; order Arecales; family Arecaceae; genus Phoenix; species Phoenix roebelenii. The sequence goes on along the minus strand of JAOXJJ010000395.1, from coordinate 4,358,307 downwards.
CACTTCTTCCATTTCGAAGGACTGGTAACATAAGGTTCTAATTTATTTATCAGACTTAATTTCTTGTTTTTTTTAATGAGTACAGAAATTTTGTCAAGGTTCTTTCTTTGTTAGGGGGTAGCAAAACCAGGTAATCTGATCATGTGGCATAACTTCTTTAAGAAAAAAAAAAACAACAGAGGATACAGCAGGACAGACCTATTCCTCTTTTGGGCAGATTTATCCTGGTTTATCGATGTTAATTGGGTCTAATGGAGAAAAAGCAGGATACTGAAGGTGCACTGATTTCTCTAGAATGCCTCTTTTGCCTTTCCTTTAAACTCCTTTAACCTAAGCATGTGAATGATCATTTGGTTGAATAAACTGGGTTAAGGGTGCATATTCCATGTAACCCTGAATTAAACAGGCATAACAAGTGGAAGGTGCATAATTAATCAGTAACCATGAGTCAGGAAACAGCATATTGGCGTCGCCATCAGTTAGTCATGCTGAACTGCTGGAGAATGCAAGCAGATTTGTAGAATACTATAAGATGATTGTTTTCAAGGAGATAATATAGACATGATAATTTCCCGGCTTAAGGAATATATTATCATGGAATTTTGAAGTTCATATTATCATTTCCTGGATTGAGCTAAGGTATGCCCAAGGGGGCTGTCTCCTGGGCCATCTTCTTCCCATAAGGAAATGGGAATGAGGGAGAGAATATCTATTATTAAAGTAGTATCTAGATTTCGTAGAAAGTAAGGAACAGCTGTAGATTGATTTTGCCTCTAAAAACTGATTACACCGCAATTTGATTTTTTATGGTGCTAAAATTTGCAGTTTATTTTTGTCTTTCACAGAGACTGCGTCTTATTGAGGTTTACGATGTCAAACGGTTACAGATGCGCTATGCGACTTCTCTGATTGGGTGAGTTGTATGTTTCCTTTTTGCTTTGTGACTTGTTTTTTCTTGTTCTTTTTTTTTTTTTGCATTTTCATTAATACTTGCTACTTGTTTTGATTTATTTTTATAGTGGTCCTTCTACACCAGCTACATTTGTAGCAGTATATGCACTATTTGGGCCAACATTTCCTGGAATCTATGACAAAGATAGAGGAATATATACCCTATTTTATCCGGTACATCTTGCGAGTATGATCTTGATTTCATATATTTTTCAGTCATATGTCTGCTGACTTGCTTGATACTTTTTGTTGTTAGGGATTGTCCTTTGCATTTCCCATTCCCAGACAATATACAAATTGCTGCCGTGATGGAGAAGGTGTGGGCTCCTATCCCTTGCTAATTATTAGCGCATTTCACTTCATTATTAGGCTTTTTCTGATTAGCACGACTCAGTTTTCTGATTATTATGGCAGTGTCAGCAGAGTTGCCTCTTGAGTTTCCTGATGGAACAACACCAGTTACATGCCGTGTCTCTGTATATGATAGTTCATCAGACAGTAAGGTGGGCGTGGGAACTTTGATGGATAAGGCTTCGGTCCCTCCATTACCTGCTGGGAGTCTTTACATGGAAGAGGTGCATGCTAAGGTTAGGACCATTTTTCTCTACAATTCCTAGTTCATACCAATGACTCAATCTTGGTTGCCTTATAAACTGTCATATTAGATTGAATCTCTAATTTATGCTGGATTCTTTTTCTCCTTTGATTATGGTCTCACAATCAAATCAGAATATCTTACAGTCATAAAGGAACAAATAAGAGATCTGCAAAAGAATAAAATGGGGAATGTATGTGGACTCTTTCAGTCATGTAGAGCAAGTCTAGTAGTATGAACTCCTATATTCAAAAGTTACATCTCTCAGGATTTCTCATTCTGCATATCTGTTTCTTGTCTTCAGCTTGGGGAAGAACTTTGGTTCACCATTGGAGGTCAGCATATTCCTTTTGGTGCATCACCACAGGCAAGCTTTTTGTTTTTTAGTTTTTCAAATATTTTTTTGTTTAAGTATATACTAAAGGAAAAAAAATCTGTGTTCTTGTATGAACTAAGTTTATCTGCTCTATATTTTCGAAATCATTATGTTTCTAATTTTCCATATTTCTGCTTGTAACTATATTTAAGAACAAACCACAATCTGTTGTCCATTTTCTTGAATCTATTTTGTCTATGATCTCTCGCTTTACACTGTTTGCTTATTTCTTGCATTATGATTATATCTGTTTTGTCCTGCATATATTTTTTATGTATTCCAATGTTCGTGGACTCTTGTACATCATTAAATTTCTCTTTGTTGAAATAATATACTGTTGCACATATTAAATTTCATATGCTAAACCTACACTTATGTTCCTCATGCTTTTGTAAATATGTTCTTACTGTTTCCAAAGCAGTGTCTGAAGATATGTATTTCTTGTTCTTATGTATTTGTTTATCTTAACTACCAATTTTATCACCTAGATATTCATATTCCCTTGAATGGTTTTATAGGATGTGTGGACAGAATTAGGTCGCCCTTGTGGAATCCATCAGAAGCAGGTGAGCAATTTTGCCTTTTTCTCATGTAATTTTCACATCAAATTATGAAAAAGGTTCTTAGTCTGTAGAGAGCTTCATGACACATTCTTGAAAATATATTGTATCTAATGCATAAATTGTAGCTCCAGAATTTACAGCTACTTAAGTTTAATGGATATCTAAGTCGGATGATTATCTATGTAGAGCTTCCAAGCCTGTAATTGGCGATTTGTTCCATAACCTGAATATGAAACTACACCTTGTAAATTTTCATTGATTCTAATTTAGTAGATATGTAATGGGGATGCTTCTTTGGGCAAAACTCCAAAACCTCTGTATGAAAATATAATGGATAAGCTACATGCAGACCTCAGATAAAGGATATGCACATGGGTTGTAAGCTAGCTATGCAGGATATGATCTGGTGTATGATGAGGATCTAGAGATATCCAGCGACCCTACTCTGCATGCTACATCATTTGCTGTAGTATATTGTATCATCGTGTGCTTTTACATCGTGTGTTGTGGTCTATATCCTACGTGGCATGAGTGAAATGAAACTCGCTAGTGAATGGACTTGAACTATATGGTTGCAAGTCATATGTACACTTGCCATGTCCGCTGCTACCTTCCTAGTCGCTAGTCACTTGCATTGTCATTGGCATCATCACTTGTATTACGTGATGATCTAAGCAACTCCGATGGTCCAAGGGCTCATTAGTTTCAAAATCAGAGTGAACAGGCTCCTTGTCAACCCTCACAAATAGATATGTAGCTTTCTTTCCTTTCCCTTTCTTGCCACTCCGATGAATTGCTTTCTTTTCTTAGTTTCTCATGCTTGATTGGCTATGCTGGGTAGCTCAATTAGACCACCACTTTGACTGACCCTATCTCCCTGACTAGATAAGGTGCCATGGTGACCTCTCCTCAGCATCTTCCTATCATATCTGTAGGTTGAGGTCTCATACATAGAGCCTTGCAATCCTGACCAGCTCCTGACCTCTGTGCTTGCTCCTTTTGTTGGGCATCAACTAGTTGTGAGCATGGGATATGTCGCTTTGTTCATTGCTTTGCAATCTCCCAGCTTCCTTTGCTATGATAATAGCTAGGCAAAGAGGTAATGCCACCAAGGTGGTAGCCTGGTGGTAAGGGGGCGATAATTCCATCCAAGTTGCCCGGGTTCAAAACGCACGGGCGTCGATTAAATTTGGGGACCAGATGCCCCACGCCCGGATGGCTTGTTAGCGATTATGCTTTCCTTCTACCTGTACCTAGGTGGTGCCAGGTGTGACGGACTTACTTTCGGATGGGGAGGGTATGAGTAAAACGTAGTCTACCCTCATCGAACATTCTCCTGGCGGGGCGGGGGTCCAGTGGAGGCTGCTACGCGGGGGTGGGCTAGTCCCTTCCTCCCCCCTATTCCTTTTTTTCAGCAAAAAAAAAAGAGGCAATCTTGACTTATCAAGTTCAGATTATTGTTGCCGACTCTCAAGGCAACCAATCAAGGGATCCTCGTCATCATATGCAAAGTCATTATGAAGTGGGTCATCATATCATATACTTTTAAATATTAGTTACTTTATAATTCAATTGTTCATAATATATATGGTAATTATAAAATAATATAAAAACTATGCATGTAGTCCTTAAAATTGTCCCAATTACCAATAAATATTGCGATATTTTTCATTTTTTTATTTGAATTATTTTTATGCTATTAAATATTTAAGAATTTGATAAGTTACATTGTAATGTAAATAGTGGTTGAATTACTTTCGAAAATACTTCTAAGTTATTTATAAAGAATACTAATTATTAATATTTTCTATTTTAAATATTTCTAATTAACTTTGAATTAAAAATTAATATTTAATTATAAGTACTTGAAAATATAACTTTTATTCGTATTAATGTAGAACCCTACTTGGGGTACTACATGTACTCTGTCAGGCCATTGCTATGCCTTAATCAACTCTTATTTTTGAAATTTATTGGAATTTTTGCTTAGGATTGGGTAGTCATAAACCATTTTCAAATTAAAAAAAAATACTGCCAAAAGCAGACAACAAAGTAACGTGTATACCCCCAAATGTACTACCAATTTTTTAACCAAAAATATATTTTTAATCTAAAATATTACATGATCGGTGAATAATCATGATTTCTTCTTCAATTATGTAGATCATCTTTAAATCTACAGCAAATCACAAAATTATGTCTAAATAGAAAGTTTGACATGATCTTCTCTAGTTATAGCAATTTTTAGCCTATTTTAGGCTTCATAGAAAAAAATGGAGAGAAGTGAGGGAATAAGATTTTTACCTTTTTTCTTATGTATTCTGAGCTGCTGGCCTGCAAAATCCCTCCTTTCCCTTTTTTTTCCTTGCTCTCCCACACTCCTAAGCCTTCCCAAGTTCAATGGAGATGAGAAAGTGGTCTGGAAGGCCCTTACTCTCCCTCTTCAATTATTGGCTCGAACCCAGCAAGAACTGATCCAAACTTGAATTCAAATCAGCTCAGATGAACCGAACTCCCTTACCAACGTGGTTCCACACTAGTTCGATACAATACTCCTGGAATTGGGCAGCTTGGGTTGGTTTTGGGAACTTTGGCAGCTACATGTAAATAGGCAGCAGTCCTCCAAGGTTTTCTTAGACTTGGAAAATATCTAGACAAGAGGAGAAATAAGATTTGGGATATAGATAACTATGTTGACCTCATAGGCACAACTTATAATCTGAGTGAAATCAAAGAACGAGTTCCATCAACTATTCTAAAAGGGTTTCTTTTTTTTCGGTTTTTATTTATAGACAATGTGCCACCATTGAATCATATTATTGATATATGGTTTTTCTAGATAAAAGTGATGTTTCTCTCATATTTTAGGTTGATCAAATGGTCATACACTCTGCTTCAGATCCTCGTCCTCGGACAACCCTTTGTGGGGATTATTTCTATAATTACTTTTCTCGTGGCCTAGACATTTTATTTGATGGACAGGTATATCTGTTTTTAATTTTACTTGAACAGGTATAACAAATCTTAGTTTTTTCCAATTTCAATTAACATCTTGTATGTTGAATATGCAGACTCATAAAATCAAGAAGTTTGTTTTACACACTAATTTTCCGGGACATTCAGACTTCAATTCCTATATGAAATGCAACTTTGTTATCTATGATGCCGACAGTGAGTATTGTTTTCATTTAGTCCCTCATGTTGTGTGTATGGTGCAACTTTGTTATCTATGATTCACTTTCTGTTTGCAGTTGAGGGAACTATTCGGCCTGGAAGTACTCCTAAATGTTGCATTACGCCTAGCACGAAGTGGGAACAAGTAAAAGTAAGATGTCTCAAAACTTTGCATTCTCTGTAGTGCTCTTTCAGATAGAAATCGATATTTGCAAATTGCTTTGGGTTAAATATTCTGTATTGTGGACCTGAAATTGATGTTTAATTCAGATCTTTAAGGGTTTCCCATTCAGTTTTTTCTATTTTAGTAGTGATGGATGCTTCTATACTGCATTGTATGCCTTGGACTCTTAGTTTTGCTGTGCTTTTTCATTACCCACATGTTTTAACATAACTTTACAGTCTTCCTGCATGATAAGAAAGCAGAGACACACACAACACATTAAAGAATGCAGAAAAGGGATGAAAAGCTTTTGAACACTGACATTTGTGCATTTGAGATATTGGGGAATTTGGGTTCCCTAGGACTGTTGGCTTCTTGGAGAATAAAAAGAGTATGTAATGGAAGCATTCAATCGGAGGAAACTTTAATTAACAGCAAGAAACCAAGAAGTTATGTATTCTGTCTCCATTTTATAGTAGCCATACTTCTTAATGTTTCTTAGCCATTAATTCTTATTAAAGGCTTGGGCCCTATTTGGGATTGTTGTTGGTAGTAGAGGTTTGGAGCTTTTGGAAGTAGAGCTTTTAGGAAGTAGAGCTTTTATAAAAAGTTGTTTTCTGGAAATTACATTTCTAAAGTGCTGTGAAATTTTAACATGTGTTTAATAACCAAATTCGGAAAGTGCTTTTAGCAAAATTTCATGCCGGTATCGAAGCCCGTACCTGTCGGCTGTTAGCACGGTTTGGTACGCTCGGAAGATGGAGAACGAGAGAGGAAAAGAGAGGAGGGGGAGCGAGAGGGAAGAGGGGCTCCGAAGGCTGCCGAAGGGCACTGGAGGGCACCGGAGGAGCGTTGGTCCGGAGGTCTCTATTCCTCTTTTTCCTTCTCCCTCTCCCTCTCTTACCTATTTTTCATTTTGAATGCCAGAACCATCTCGGTTCGCCGTCGGCATGGCTTCGTACGTCCGACATTGGTGGTTTAGGACAGTTTTGCATTTCTTGGCTTTTGGTATGACAAAATAACAATAAAGGAGATTACATAGTATAATTTTATTATAATGTAATATAATGATATAATGTGATATATTGTAATAAAATATAATATTATAGTATAATATTATTATAATTATAATGTAATATAATAATATGTATAGTATAGTATAATAATATAATGTGATAAGATATGATATAATATAATATAATAATGTATTATTACATATTAAAATATTATTACATAGTAAAATATTATATTATAGTGAATATATTATTGGAACATGATGTAATGTAATATTATATTATATTATATTATATTATTATGATAAAATATAATTTTATAAGACATGATATGATACGATATAATATACTTGATTTATAGTATAATAATAAGATGTGATATGATATGATTTGATACAATTTATATAATAACTTAGCTAATGTCAGTTAATAATTATACTACTATATTCTGATGTAAAGTATTATTATTATTTTATTACATATTAATATACTATTGCATAGTATAAATTTTTTATGGTATTTGTTTGTGGGTATTTTGGTCACTATGAAAATATTATTAAAGTCAAAATAGCTTCCTAACATTTGTTAGAAAGCATTTTCAGGAAGAAGCTCCAAAATAGAGATTCTCCCAAGTTGATCTTTTTAGTTTTCTGGCAAAGCCAAAATAGCTTTTAGATTTTTTACCAAACACCACCATTTTATCCAAAAGTGTTTATGGAGTGTCAGAAAGTGCTTTCTGTCTCCCCAAAAGCTTTCGCAAATGGGGCCCTAATCTTTAGGTCAAGAATTCTTATGCTAGTTTGATCCAAAAATAAAAGGTGGATCGGTGATTTTTAAGCCAATTATGAGATGAATCATAATTAATCTGGAGTTGTTACTAAAGCAGAAGATAATTTTAGAGCTTTAGTGATACATTTTAGTACAATTTTAGTTCAACATTATGGGTTCCAACCACCTATATTGAGAGTGATAAGTAACTAGTGATAAGTAGATCCAAGGAATGCGGAACTATCCTGAATTGTCCAGTTTGGGGTGTTCCGAGTTGTGCCAACGGTGGACTAGGACGGTTTCGGCATTCAAAATGGGAAACCGGTCCCAGTCCTGGCATTTAGAACGAAAAATCAGTAGGAGGGGGAGAGGGAGAAGGAAAGAGAGGACATGAGAGAGGGGGGAGAGGAAGGGGGAGCGAGAGGGAGGGAGGACTGCCGGAGGCCTCCGGAGGGTGCTGGAGGGCTGGAGCAAGGGCTCCGCTCTTTGGATCCTTGTTTCGTTTGAAACAGAGATCCGTCGGGGTCCTTTTTTATTTTGAAATTGTCGGACCCTTGTTTCATTTGAAATAGAGGTCTGGAGGGTGGTGCTTTTGCTCCAGCCCTCCGGTGCTCCTCCAACAGCCCTCCCTCCCTCTCCTTCTCCCTCTCTCTCTCTTTTCCTCTCTCCCGTTCTCCCTCTCACTCGTCCTCTTTGCTATGTTGGTACGAGCCCGGCATGGAACGGCACTGGGGTGTACCGAACTGTGCTGCTGGCCAACCAACACAGGCCCCGATATTGGCATGGCGAACCTTGAGTAGATCTCTTTTATATCTTCTTTCTGACAGTTTAAGTATATCTCTATCTGACAGTGCAATTAATGCTTTAAAAAAAATTGATCTATGTTCATTTATATTAGGAGATCCTTGGGGATGGTGGCCGTGCTGCAATCCAAACACAAGGTTCCATGAACAATCCTTTTGGATCAACTTTGGTTTATGGGTACCAGAATGTGGCTTTTGAGGTGATCAATGCCTGACCTTTGCATTTGTTATATTTTCATGTTAAAATGTTATCCATTCATTATCCATCATGAACATATTGATTTTTAAAAACTAGAACCTCTGTTTTCAATTGTTCCACTAGGTAATGAAGAATGGGTATATAGCTACTGTAACTCTCTTCCAGTCATGAGGTAAGTTTATGTGTATATTGTAGTGCCTTGCAATACTTTGTTTTTTTTTTTATTTATTTGATTTATTAGCTAATAATTACTCAAATGTTATCTCCTGTGTCTAAGTCATAGTTGAATTGTTCTTCGCATAGGTAGTCTTTTTTTGACACTGTGTCAGGCTTTTGTAGTTGGTATCACAAAGAAGGGAACAAGGTCCGCCGTACCGGTACCGGTTGGCGTACCGGTGGCGTACCGGTCCGTACCGGTGGCGTACCGGTCCGAACCGGTCCCGTATCGATTTTTCAATAATAAACTACCGGTACCGGATTTCACGCTGATCCGGTACCGGTCTCAGGCCGGACCGGTACGGACCGGTACAGCAGACCATGGAAGGGATCATCTTCTTACTTAGCTATTTCTATTTTGATTTGTCTGAGGAGCTATGCTTATTGTGATTGGTGTAAATCAACACTCTGTTCTGAATATGCTAGTCATTCTTACATTATGTTACGTTCAGTTTTTTTTTCTCATGATGAATTCCAGAGTCTATATTAGGATTTAGAGATTTTCTAATATCTAAAGAATGATCCGTTATTAACCTTCTTACTAATCTACACAATTAAATCAAATTACACCCATGGGATTACCTGGTCAAAGCAGTTTGTCAGCACATTTGTGAACTTTCCCATGCTTCTATTCTAAAATACTGGAAGCTTCCTGTAGTTTGATCTAATCAACAATTGATCTCAGTAGTTCCTTGTTATGAGTAATGCAATCTGCAGAACCAACAGTTTTATGCATGAACAGATCAATTGGCACAAACTACTCTGCTCCTTTGTGTCTTTTCTATTTGCTCTTTGGAACTGCCCATCAAATGTGTGATTAAGGAATCTCCTGAGCTGCATGGACATAGGATTTAAGAGATTATAGAGAAATCGCAACATGTAATACAGGTAAAAGGCATTGAGGGAGAAAGATTGTATTATGGAATATGCCTTTTACTGACATCAGTGCGATGCCATAAAAATATTTTTGTTTCCAAATTTTGAGAAATATTAACTTGAGTCCTTTTATTAGCTTGTTTACCAAATTTTTGGTTACACGAATTGCATGAGGAGATATATGTATAAATAGTAAAGATCCTTTTCCACTCTGTTAAAAAATAGTAAGTTTCTATTTAAAAGTAGAAAAATTATAACTGTCATGGATTTAAAAATCAAAACTAAAAAAAATCAGATATATTTAAAAGCATTTATCAAAAAGATATGATTATATATGTTTGAATATCCTATTGTTTTCTGTAGATGATTTCTATTACATACAGCATAGTATGAGATACTAGAAAAGCATGATTTGATGTGTCATGCATATCCTCATCATTATGCATTACCATGACAAGGTTTCATAGAATATCTGAGCATTGATAAAAGAGAAATAGTTGTCTCTTAGACAAACATAGTTGTGTCTGGGGAAAAATTAATCTTAGCTTGGCTTTAGTTGCATTTGCTTTATTTCCTTCAAAATCCTGGTCGGCATGCTCGCTGTTGTGAAACAAGTTTAAGTGAATGAGATTCTGTCCATCCACATCTTGAAGATCTTTTTTAATTTTTTAATCAGCTTAATTAACTATAATGCACATCTTAATTGCATAAAACAGGATGAAACAGCTGTGGGATAGATGAAAACATGTAAGTTTTAGCCAGTGATTCGGAATTTTATTTTGCTTAGGCACAGTGGTTTAGCATTTTGGGCTATTTAAAATTCTGGAGGTTCAGAATGAATCCCTTCAGTTAGAATTTTTCAGATGGGGCCTCTTATTCTGGTGCCTTTCATTTTAGTGTTTTGGTTGTGTTTCTACTTCTGCTCGGCCCCCTCCATCTCTCTCTCTCTCTCTCTCTCTCCCCCGACACACACACAGACATTTCCACCGTTCTTGTCTCATAGAAGTTTGATAAAATTTTTCCTTTTTTTTTACTATCATTTTAGCAGCTAGGATCTGTCAAAGTAATATCAGTGTCTGGGTTTCTGGGGGTTGAGTTATGATGGCCTATATGTGCAGTTGTAAGGTCATTCTTAAACGGTGAAGTAGATCTATTATCTCAGTCACTTCTCGTCTCCCTCTTTGTACATGAGTAGATTTCTTGTTCAAGTTTTGAGACTCATTTGACAATTCACCCTAATATTATGGATTCAATTGGTTCTGGTTTTTCCTCTTTTCACATGATTTGATTAAATAATCAGATGAATACTGTTTCAGGATTTGATCACAAACTGATCTACATCAGACCAGTGTCAAATCTTGATGGACTTCATCATTTTTCTAACGAGATGTGTGATTTGAACACTTCGATCTCATTATTTCTGGTTTAGCGGCTGAAGTGAATGTGGAGGCATTGATGATCTCATATTGTTGGTTAGCAAAGTATATGGATCTTCTATATAAGTTTGATGAATTCATGGCTTTTATGAAGGATGATGCCCAACCAATGAATGTGAAAATGTTGAAGTTCTACCAGATGAAGATATCCATTAAGCTAAATCCAACAAGCAATCTGATTTGAAAACCTGTTCAGAGCAAATGAAGACTGTAAGGCTTTAGCCATTGGAGGTCTATAAAAGAGTCATTCATCACACGATCCTGATCATGAGTTCAGAATGTCAAATCATGAACAAGTGCCACCTATCATATGATTTCATATACTTTAGATTGTAATGAAACAAAAGATTTACTCTATCCAGTGGCTGAATACGTATCTTGTCATCAATGATCTTGGCATAGCCATCTGATGGTCTGATTGTAAGAAAGCCCGATGTAAGTCTTCAACATCAAAGCATCCAATTATAAGGCATGAAAGTAAAACTCATTAAGATGGCTTTCTTGATATGAGAGATGGAATGAAAGGAGATTGATGTGACTAGATCTAAAAGCTATCCAAGATTTAACTTTCAGACTTAATTGCATCTACTCATTATAGGTGCCATAACTTGATATACTTGGGAATCTATTTGATAAGATCTAAAAGTTGGTTCAATGATTAAATCTTAGTTATGTCTACTTTAAGGGGCCATAAGCAAGGTTAGCCGAACATGGCATGCAATATCAGTCGGTACCGTACCGGTACCGGGCGTACTGGTATGCCAGTGTCGGTATGCCTGGCATATTACATATCATACTGTACCGACACTTGGTATGCCTATGCTAGTCCGATACCGGTATGGCGAACTTTGGCCGAACCGTCATCGCGACCTTTGCCGGTCGGTTACTGGTTCGATACGGGGTTCACGGTTCACCTCAGTTTGACAGACTCTAATTCAAGCCTTTTGAGATATTGAAAGATGGGGGGCTGGAATCGGTTCAAACCATGGTCGGCGGAACCGTCCCGAGCCGCCTGGTTCGGGCCGTCCTGAGCCGCCTGGTTCGGGGTGTTCTGAGTCGTAGTGGCCGTGGACCAGATGGTTCTGGCCACGAAAACGAGACTGGTGATGGAGGAGGAGAAGGAGATGGAAAAAGAGGAAAAGAGAGAGCGGAGGCAGAGGGAGAGGAAGGTCGAGGTCGGCTGGCGGAGGCTAGGGAGCCGTTACGCGGAGGAGGGAGCCGTGGAAGAGAGGCTCTGCTCCGGTTGGCTTCCTTCACGCGGCGGCTCTCTGACCCTCCGCTGGCTTCCCTCGGCCTTCCCCTTCTCTCTCTATTCCTCTCTCATTCTCCCTCTCCCCTGCCTTTTCTATTTTGTCGGTACAGGCCTGGCATAGCACGACGCGGGCTTGTATTAACCCGTGCTGCCGGACAACCGGTCCAGGGCCCAGTATGGGCACAGCAGACCATGGTTCAAACTGGTGTGAACTATCAAATTTGGACCTTTGACTCGTTTAACCTGTTTTGACCCATTTAATAATTTGGTTAGATCATGACCTAACCCATTTAACTCATTTAAGACAACCTGATTAGAACCTACTTAAACCTATTTCTATCCTATTTAACCTAGGCCTTTTAAGTTGTTAAATTCGTTTAAATCTATTTAATCGGTTAAAAACCTTCTTAACCTCTTTAACTCGTTTAACCTGATTCAACCTACTTAGTAAACAAGTTATACTGGTTGGGTTGGATTATCTATTTAATAAATAAGTCGGGTTCAGATTTGAATGTTTGACCTGTTTGGTAAATAAGTTGGGTTCAGGTTGTCAATTTTTTGACCCAACAAATATCCAACCTGACCTGACCGGATTACCACCCCTAGCTTAAACAAACTTATTATGGCTCAAAGGTTTTTTCAAAGGTATCATGGATGCAATTTACCTTTTATCCTGCTCTCTCGAATAACCTATTTATATACTAATCAGATATATTTAATTATATAATTTAGATTAGTTGTAGCCTGCAGGTTGCTCAATACTTGGTTCATAGACTGGTATGATAAAGATGTAGGCAAGGTCCTCCCAGGTAGGTGTGATTTGAAGGTTCTAGTTTCTATCATGGATTTTGGTTAAATTAGTTTTTTTTGTGTCCTTTATCTCCTTAGTCGTTGATTAGAAATCAATTAATTACTCTATCTTTCATATCATCAAAGAATTAT
>JAOXJJ010000395.1:4310050-4329502 GCA_025769935.1 Phoenix roebelenii | reverse complement strand
TTGGTGGCGTCTAAAGTCACAGAGAATGATCCACAAATATTAGTAAGATATTATGAAGGCTTACGCAAACATACATTTTATGGCTGTTGTTACTTCCCAAAGCCGCTTGCCATTGCTGTCGCTTCCTGTGCTCATCCCCTTCGACCTGTTTTCATTTTCCGGTTTGTCCTTTGTCTTTGCCTGCTATTGTTTGAGGGGACCCTCTTTGGATGCTCTGCTATCACAAGGCCAAGAGATATCAGGATGAAATGTTCCATGAATTTGAAATGAGTCGTCATAGTTGAACAAGTCTTGTGTTTTCCTTGACATATCGGAGAGGTCACTTTCTACCTTCATCTTCCTTGCGATTTGTATATTTCTATCTCTTATTACGATGCTTTTTATCTTTCAATCCTTCGACTAGGTGGATAAAAAGAAACATGTGGGCATAAAAAAAATGTGCTGTGATTGATGAAAGTGATTAGAGTTAATCAAAGTGATTAGTTTTGTCTAATCTTTCTCAATAATATAAAGTGTGCTAACTGTGTACAGAATCAATATAAGTATAAAATAAGGCATTCATATAATGAAATATGAGAGACTGAAAGATGAGATTAAGTATGACTACATCATTAAGTTAGTCCAACTCATAATCAAAAATAAAAGAAAGAAAGAAAGAAAGAAAAGAAAAGAGAGTTGGAGTTACCCTCATATGAGGTGTTCTGAATGCCCGGCATGGTATTGGCATGCTGCATCCCTGCTGAAGTGTGACGCAATTATTTTTGTCATGGTTGTAAAACCGCATGATCCTATGTAGGAGGACTTTAAGAACAAGCACCAAGAGAACACTTGCAAAAAAATTTATGCAGGAGAGAATAGAAAAACTTTATTAAATAATAAAAGCACCGCAACCTACTTTTAAAGCATACTTCTCTCTTTAGAGACAATTAACCCTTCTCTTCAAAAATCCTTAAAAAAATTGGCATTCTGTAACCAGCTTAGGAATAATCCAAGTGAAGCCAAAGTGACCAAACTTTAGCTACCACTCTGACCCCTAAGGATGCCCAACACTAGGATCCCAAGAGGCAGTAATCAATGGCAACGATGGTGCAAACGGTGGGCTGAGATTCATGATTCGGATGCCATCTGCTATGATATTAGGGTTCCTTGTGGACATGAGGGTAGCCTGAGAAGGCTTGGTTTATGGAGTCATGCATACAATGTAATTCGTACGGACAGTTATCAGCCGGTTAGTTGGTCATTTTAGATTTCCATCCGATCCTAGGAGATATGAGGAGGATCATAAGTATCCTGCAATATTTATAGATTATCAATGTTTACAGAAAGATAAACAGTGAAATAAAATGGTTGGAGGTAATTGACCCGACGATAGGATTCCTGATTCCAAGAACGAGTACTTGATGCTCGCGGCTTCCTTACAAGAAAGCCCCGCCAAATCGACATTCATCCAGCACGTCATGTCAGTATTTAAAGATGTCTCAGTTTGTCTTTTCCCTCCCAAGCACAAATTCGAATTTCCAACAAACGTCTAAATAAAATATATAACTACTTCACTGCCTAACACCAACTTGCCTCTGGCCGCTAGCCAGCCAAATTTAAAAGCCCCAGATTGGTCGAGTCAGGCCGTATCATAAGTGATCCCAACCTAATTTAATTGTTTATTCAGATTTTAATGCTGAACTTAGATCCAACTTAATAAAAAGTTAGATTAGATTGAATCGAATCCATAATTACAATTTTTGATCCAATAAATCATTCGGACCAGATCGGATCTATGCATAACTCGATTCCAACCTTGGGCCCACTCGACTTTCAAAAATTTTACATGCTTGTTTCAAATGCGTGAAGTATCAACTAGTGAGTACGATCACCAGCAAGAAACTATTAAATTGCAACTAACAGGTGGTGCGGACATTAGTACTGGACTGATTATTTTGCGGGATCACGGTCGTCGTAGGAGGACGGTCGAGCCACTTTCGTTGGGGTTGGATTGATTTATGTTATTTTTTATTATTTTATGTTGATAGAATTAATTTGCAACCTTGTTCATATTGTTTTCTTTGTAGGGACCTATCTGTTATTTTGTGGCCCTATATGTATATGAAGCATGAATTTATTTTTTTAATAAAATAATGCATGAAAATTAGTCTTCTTCCTCTTCCTCTCCTCTTTTCTGCTTCTTCCCCTCTTCTTCTCCTCTTTCACTCTGCCTCTCCATCCTTTACCTCAGTCCTGCATCAACAGCTGTGAGAGGTAATGCAATATTACACTAACCTTCTATTTTTTACCTTCTGTTCTTTTTTGTCTCATAGTTTCCACCATGCCTTCCTATCTAACTTTATAGCCTTCTCTTCAAATGTCTCCGGCTTCTTTTTTTTAAAATTTTTTGCCTCGCATCCTTTTTCTTCTTTTCTTTTTCTTTTTGGTTTTGGTGGGTCTGTGTTTCCATCTTTCAGAAGAAGTAGAAATGCCACCTTGTGGGTTTATACTACACCCAGAATCTAAAATATCTCAATTCCCAATATTTAAATCTAGTGTATAGCAGTTCTTGCGATCATCAAAATGCAAGGTCCATAAAAATTTTAAATTTTTTTATTAATCAAAAAGAAGTTCAAAGATTCTAGTTTTGCATCACAAAGAGCACCTCACCTTTCTAGCCTCGATAGATTTACATGATCAAAAAATACTGAATACAATGGCTTAGCAAACAATGTAATACCCACACGTCCTCCTTTCATGCTCCAGCATTTACAGTACATTTAAGAAGAAAAGGCAAGAAGGCAATGTATTTACCATGCATTTCTCATCCAAAGAAACAGGACACGTATTTAATATCAAACTGCCACTCATGCTTTTCCAAGTTCGAGTCAGATCCGGTCGGGTCGTAAGATTAGAAACTTAAAATTTTTCCAAAAATCAAATGGATCGAGTCGAGTCGGGTTGGGTCCAAATATAGTAAACCCAGATCCGATCCGAAAAATAAAATGAGTCTAATCTTAGAACCCGACCCAGCCCCACAGATCTTTTAATATGGGTCAGTTCGAGTCTAAGTAGGTCTGATCGGATCGAGTCATGGGTCAACCCGACCAACTTGCAGTCATAGAGCCCAAACTATTGTAGCTAATATTATACTCTCTGAGAGTTTGCTTACTATTATTCTTCTGTCTCAAACATACTAGAAAGATTCCAGTGGTTCATGGTGCAAAAATTTAAACTAAACGACTTCAAACTAAAACTTAAATTCCAGGAGAACTAGGAGTCATGACGAATATTTTCAACAATAGTGAGGGTAACTTCTATCCCCTCCATGTAACATAAACTGCACTCGTGTTGCACTGACAGTACTTCTGTTGCATTGCTCTCGTGAAACGAGACTGAAAATGAAAGCTACAACCCACTTATCCTCGGGAAAATATGTAACGTACAGCCCACCCTGTTGGTTATTAAACTTGTTTTTTAATATTAGTAACTTATGGTTTTATTTTCTGTAATTGCATATTAGTATGGTAAAGAGTTACATATCTTTTGGGTTTTTAGTCATGTGGGAGGTACATATCTTTTGGGTTTTTAATCATGTGGAAGTTACATGGAGTTATAAGGGTTTTATTTAGAGAAAGTTATTTGAGATTTATTTGGGATTATGAATGGTGTAATGACCAATTCAATTAGTGAGGTTAAAAGACCATCTAATTGTGCCTATAAATATTCATGTAATCTAGTTGTTTTTTGAAGTGAGTGGAATACAAATTATTCATGTGTGCCTAAAATCCTCTCTACTTTTCTTCCATAGAGTAATTTGTGAATGTGAACCCTCTTGATTTCCAACAGAGTAGTATCAGAGCCAAGACTTCTTGTGAGAAAGAGCGATGGCAAATGGAATGCTTCCATTTCTAATGCCGTGGTTCACCAAGGATAACTATAAAAATTGGTGTATCCTTATGAAGGCAATCTTGGAATCTCAAGATTTGTTGACAAAGGCTACACGAAATCGGAGAATGAAAATTTCTTGACTCCAGCTCAAAAGGAGTCCTTACAAGCCACAAGAAATAAGGATCGAAAGGCCATCATGATCATCCATCAATGTTTGGATGATGGCATGCTACAACGAGTTGCTAATGCAACTTCTTCAAAGCAAACTTGGGAGATTCTCCAAAACTCCTATCAAGGAGTTAATAAAGTCAAGAAGATTCATCTTCAATCTTTACGTGGTGAATTCGAAGCCTTATAAATGAAAGAATCTGTGAGGACCCGTGCGGGCGGGTGTTTAGTCCCACATCGGTTATTTGCTGGGTAGATCTTGGGTACTTATACAGGATCAAGCAACCCAAATAATACCTTCCGGCTAGCCATTTTGGATGAGGTCCTGGGTTGTTACAAATGGTATCAGAGCGGATCCGGCCATAATCTATGTGGACTAGGGGATACTGTAGCACAGATCCATTGGGTTGACCACGGGCCAATCGTGGTGTTTGTGATTAGATTTGAATAAATTTGAACTCTTAGCCTGGGAGAGTATGTGAGGATCCGTGCGGGCGGGTGTTTAGTCCCACATCGATTATTTGCTGGGTAGATCTTGGGTACTTATACAGGATCAAGGAACACAAATAATACCTTCCTGCTAGCCATTTTGGGTGAGGTCCTGGGTTGTTACAAATGGTATCAGAGCGAACCCAGCCCATAACCTATGTGGACTAGGGGACACTGCAGCACGGATCCATTGGAGCTGACCACGGGCCAATTGTGGTGCTTGTGATTAGATTTGAATGAATTTGAACCCTCAGTCTGACGAGGACGTCAGGGTTTGAACGGGGGGAGTATGTGAGGACCCGTGCGGGCGGGTGTTTAATCCCACATCGATTATTTGCTTGGTAGATCTTGGGTACTTATATAGGATCAAGGAACCCAAATAATACCTTCCGGCTAGCCAGTTTGGGTGAGGTCCTGGGTTGTTACAGAATCCGAATCAATCTCAGATTACTCTTCAAAGATGTTGACCGTCATAAATCAACTAAGGAGGTACGGCGAAAATGTGAGTGATACGAGGGTTATTGAAAAAATCCTTCGTTCATTGGATCTCAAGCTCAATTTTATTGTTGTAGCTATTGAAGAGTCCAAAGATGTAAACTCCATGACAATCGATCAACTCATGGGGTCACTACAAGCTCATGAAGAGAAGGTTGTCAAGAAGCAAGAGAATTTAAAGCAAATGTTACAAACAAAAGTCTCTTTGAAAGAAAAAAAAGATCGTAGTTGGAAAGGCGAAAGAGGTCGTGGACGTGGAAATGGACGTGGTAGAGGAAGAGGTGGTCATGGATCATCCAACAAAGAAGAAAAGAAGCAAGAATAGTATCAATCAAGAGGACGTGGAAGAGGAAACAATTCGAGATCAAATGGAGGAAAGTATGATAAATCTCGAATTTGTTGCTATAATTGTCAAAAATATGGTCATTTTGCTTCGGAGTGTAGAAGTCCTTCTCAAAATGCCGAAGAAGAAGCTAATTATGTTGAAAATGAAGAGACAGAGCAAACTTTATTGTTGGCATGCAAAGGAGAAGAAAATGAAGATCATGATTTATGGTATCTTGACAATGCGGCTAGTAACTACATGTGCGGTGACAAAAAGCAAATTTGTGAAGTTAGCTGAAACTGCAAGCGGTAATGTACTTTTTGGAGATTCTTCCAAAGTATCAATCAAGAAGAAAGGTACAATTTTGATTCGCTTGAAAAATGGTGATCATCAATTTATTGCTAATGTTTTCTATGTCCCAAGTATGAAAAATAATTTTGAGCTTAGGACAACTGTTAAAGAAAGGCTATGATATTCAAATGAAAGATTTTAATCTTTCGGTAAGAGATTAAAAGAAAAGTTTGGTGGCCAAAGTTAAAATGACAAGAAACCACATATTTTTGCTCAAGCTTCAAACCGATATTGTTAAATGTTTGAAGGCTTGTGTTGAAGATCCAAATTGGCTTTGGCACTTGAATTTTGATGGGCTAGAATTATTGGCCAAGAAGGATATGGTGAATGGGTTGCCCTTTATTGACCACCCAAATCAACTTTGTGAAGAATGTCTCTTTGGCAAGCAATTAAGAAAATGCTTTCCAAAAGAAGCTAGCACAAGAGTAACGGAACCACTACAACTTGTTCATTCGAATGTTTATGGTCCATTCAATCCACCATCTTTTGGTAAGAACAAATACTTTCTCTTATTCATTGATGACTTTAATCAGAAAACTTGGGTGTATTTTCTTAAAGAAAAATCGGAGGTATTTGAAGCATTTAAAAGATTCAAGGTACTTGTTGAAAAACAAAGTGGTTTTGATATGAAGGCTATACGATTTGATAAAGGAGGTGAGTTCACATCAAATGCTTTCAAAAGCTTTTATAAGAAAAATGGAATTCAACATCCTTT
Source organism: Phoenix roebelenii (assembly GCA_025769935.1). NCBI lineage: Eukaryota > Viridiplantae > Streptophyta > Magnoliopsida > Arecales > Arecaceae > Phoenix > Phoenix roebelenii. The sequence goes on along the minus strand of JAOXJJ010000395.1, from coordinate 4,323,089 downwards.
AACGGTTTCAAGATCTCCGCAACAAAATGGGATTGCGGAGAGAAAAAATAGAACCATTCTAAATATGGTTTGGCATATGTTAAAAAGCAAAAATATGCCTAAATTTTTTTTGGCCGAAGCCGTTAATTGTGCGGTGTACTTATCCAACCGGTGTCCTACCAAAAATGTGCCAAATCAAACATCATAAGAAGCATGGAGTGGAAGAAGACCAAATATCTCTCATTTGTGTGTTTTTGGAAGCATAGCCTATGCACATGTGCCGGATGAAAAGCGCTCTAAGCCAGATGTCAAGAGTGAAAAATTGGTCTTCATCGGTTATGATGCAAGGTCCAAAGGCTACAAGTTATACAATCTAAGAAGTCACAAGATCATCACTAGCAGATATATTGAATTTGACGAAGCAATTTCATGAGATTAGAATTCTCCAAAAGAAGAGTATGATTTTTTTCCTTTCTTTGAAGAGGAGCAAGGAAGTCAAGTCTTGGAGCCCCTTTCTCCACCTTCAACACCTCCATCATCCGCTCAAGTGCAATCATCTCCATCATCAAGTGAGGCAAGTTCAAGTGAAGGACCAAGAGGCATAAGGAGTCTTCAAGATATATATGATGCCACGGATGAGGTAACAGAAAGATTAAGTGATTTAACACTTTTTTATCTTTTTGCCGGTAGTGAACTTCTAAGCTTTGAAAAAGCAACTCAAGACAAGAAGTGAAGAGATGCTATGAATGAAGAAATCAAAGCTATAGAGAAAAATGAAACTTGGGAGCTCACCACTCTTCCGGAAGGGCAAAAGGCAATCAAAGTCAAATGGATGTACAAGACAAAGAAGAATTCAAAATGAGAAGTTGAGAGGCACAAGGCAAGACTTGTTGTCAAGGGATACAACCAAAGGCCCGGGATTGACTATGATGAGGTATTTGCATCCGTTGCTCATTTGAAAACTATTAGATTAATTATTTCTTTGGCGGCACAAAATAATTAGAGAATCAATCAAATGAATGTGAAGTCCGCTTTCTTGAATAGTTTTCTTGAAGAAGAGGTTTATGTAAAACAACCTTTGAGATATATTGTGAAAGGGCAAGAAGACAAAGTTTTAAAATTAAAGAAAGCCTTGTATGGCTTGAAGCAAGCATCAAGAGCCTGGAATACCAAAATTGATAAGTATTTTCAAGACAACAAGTTCACCAAATGTCCTTATGAGCATGCTCTTTACACAAAGGTCAATGATAATGGAAATATATTCGTGGTTTGTTTGAATGTAGATAACTTGATTTTTACCGGCAACAATTTTAGTATGTTTGAAAAATTTAAGCAAGCTATATCTCAAGAGTTTGAGATAACGAACATTGGCCTTATGGCTTACTACCTTAGCATTGAAGTAAAGCAAATGGAAGGTGGAATTTTTATCTCTCAAGAAGGTTATGCTAAAGAAGTTTTTAAAAGATGGATGATAGCAATCCGGTGAGCACTCCCATGGAATGTGGAGTCAAATTATCAAGATATGAAGATGGAGAAAAGATAGATCCTACATTCTTCAAAAGTCTTGTTGGAAGCTTAAGATATTTAACTTGCACAAGGCCAGATATTCTTTTTGGGGTTGGACTTGTTAGTCGGTATATGAAAGCTGCTACTTCATCTCATTTGAAGGTGGCCAAGAGAATTCTCCGCTACCTCAAAGGTACCCTTAATTATGGCCTATTCTATTAATTTGTTGATAACTTCATACTTGTTGGATATAGTGATACTGATTGGGCCAGAGATGTGGATGAAAGAAAAAGTACGACGGGATATGTTTTCTTTATGAAAAGTGCGAATTTTATATGGTCTTCAAAAAAGTAACCTATTGTTATACTTTCTACTTGTGAAGCGGAGTATGTTGCCATCTCAAGTTGTGTTTATCAAGTCATTTGGCTAAGGTATTTGTTGAAGGAGCTTCATATGTTACAAGAAAAACCAACAGAGATTTTTGTGGACAACAACTCAGTAAAAGCATTAGCCAAGAATTCGGTGTTTCATGAGCGAAGCAAGCATATCGATACAAAGTATCATTTCATTAGAGAATGTATGGCTAAGAAGGAAGTGAAGCTCAAGTACATAAAGTCTCAAAATCAAATTGCGATATTTTTCCTAAGCCCTTTAACAATGAAACTTTTTGCAAGTTAAGGAGTTTGCTTGGAGTTACAAAACCAAGTTTAAGGGGAGGTGTTGGTTATTAAACTTGTTTTTTAATATTAGTAACTTATGGTTTTATTTTCTGTAATTGCATATTAGTATGGTGAAGAGTTACATGTCTTTTGGGTTTTTAGTCATGTAGGAGTTACATGTCTTTTGGATTTTTAGTCATGTGGGAGTTACATGGAGTTATAAGAATTTTATTTAGAGGGAGTTATTTGATATTTATTTGGGGTTATGAATGGTGTAATGACCAATTCAATTAGTGAGGTTAAAAGACCATCTAATGGTGCCTATAAATATCCATGTAATCTAGTTATTTTTTGAAGTGAGTGGAATACAAGTTATTCATGTGTGCCTAAAATTCTCTCTACTTTTTTTTATAGAGTAATTTGTAAGTGTGAACCCTCTTGATTTCTAACACACCCATGCTTAATGAAGAGGCCACAATTTCAAACTCCCAGGAACCGACGAAGCTTCACACATGCGGTTGATGCCAGAAGACATTATGATGAGAGATTTCTTTCTAATTCAAATGACTGTAAATTGGTAGTCACCCTCCTACTCAAGTTGTTGGTTGTTAAACCAAATTTAGTAATAATCTCAGTTCAGCCAAACTATATGGTATCCTACAAGACATCTTATGTGGCATGGTTAAAGAGTCAACAAATCAATAGTCTAAGTCAAAGATCATGGCAAGTAAAGAGTTACAGGAGTTGAGTCATTTAATGAAGTGAATATTTATGAATGCCTCGAGTTTCTACATAGTCATTCATATGGCTAGAGTTTTTGTATGTTCCAGTATATTTATGTGAAAGGTATGTCTAGAGTCATTATGTAACTATATAAAGCCATGTCTCATGGAGTATATTGCAATTACTTATCATCATTGTCTCTAGAGCATTATATACTAAAACAAGTCAATAGTGTAGAGTATTGTATCCTAGTATTATATACTAGAGTATTATATTGCATTACTTGAGTCAACCTATGTGGCATCCTACCTGGCATGGTTAAAGAGTCAACAAGTCAATAGTCTAAGCCAAGTTTCATGGGAAGTAAAGAGTTACGCACTACAGAAAAAGTGGTCTTTCCCGACGTTTTTTATATCCTTTATCGACGCTTATAAGCGTCGGTAAAGATCCGCCCGATGCTACCCAAAGCATCGCCAAAATATCGGTGATACCTGAGTGGAAAAAGTTTTTTCCCACACTTTTAAAAAGCATCGTAAAATGTCAGTTTCTAGCGACGCTTAAAAGGGTCGCTATAAGCGTCGACTTTAGCCTTCAATTTTTTTTAAAAAAAAAAGTTAAAAGTAAAAAAGCCAACGATTTAGCCTTCAATGCATATGGATGCGATTATGGCTACAAAAAAATGCGGCCAGTGCACAGCAAGAACCTAGGACCTATAATCTAGCCAATCACAAGCACTACATGAAAAATGATGCCTTGCAACAAGAGGAAGAAAGCGATAGAATACACCAAAAACTACTCGCTCGATCACTTAAGAATAGAACGAAATAGAAGATGATCACTCGATCAGAAGAAAAGAATAGGAAAAAGCTTAACTTGGCAAGATGCTCTTCTTTCTTTTTCGGGTTTTTTTTGTTTTCTTCTGTCGTTGTCATTAATGGAGTATAGTTTCTTTTCTTTTCCTCTTGATATTCATGTTTGGAGTTTGTTTTGTACTTTTGTTCACCAAAGATTCCATGAAAGAAGAGCGAATACAAATTGAATCCATCAATTAGGAACCAGTAACTATCTAAAGAAACCATAAAGCAACAACCTTTCAATCATCAATCAGAATTACAGTTTAGGAGAAATATATATATCCATCAAAGATGAACCTGGGAACGGTCGATTGACGAGGATGAGAGAGAGAGGAACTAGGGCATGGCGCTCGCCGGCCTGGAAGGAGAGCTTCTGATAGTACATGGCCTGGGTGTAGAACTGAGAGAGCGAGTTGGCTGCGCTACAGAAGGTGGAGTAGAGCATCCAGTCCACCTCGTCGAGGCACGTTGCATCCGATTTTCGCTTTCGCGCCATGGATTCGATTCCGAGGAGAAGAAATAGAAACGATCGCGAATGATTGGTAATGGAAGAGGAGGAATTATAGAAGAAGAGCTCCTCTCTCTCTCCTCTCTAAATCCCTAAGCCGCTTCAGAAACGAGAAAGAAAGCGTCTATAATTTTTAAAGCCCAGAAGCGCCTGCAATCACCAAGAAAGGAAAGGGATCGGCCAAAACCCCCAAAAAATCAACAGAATATACTAGCCCGCACTAAGAGTAGAAAATCCAAGAAACGAGAGAAGAAGAAGGGCACTGGAAGAGGGCGAGGTCGACGGCGGCGGGAAAGCAGAACGGAGTATGCCAATCGGGGCTTGGGAAGCGAGATGGGGAGCTGGTGGAATGATGTCGGCGCCGGAAGCTTTTGAATGAGAGATTGATGAAGGAGAGGAGAGGAGAGATTTTTAAGCAAGCTAGGGTGTCGATCGAAAGGGGGGCGAGGGGTTGGGAAGCGATTTGGCCTCCGACGATGCTTATAAGCGTCTTCTTAGGTCTAGCTTACGGCGACGCTTTTTAAGCGTTATCGATTTTGAAGATTTACTGCTGCTTTTTAGAAGCATCGGTAAAGTTTGACGTTGAACCAAAATTTTCTGATGCTTCCCCCTAGCGTTGGAAAAAAAGCATCAGAAAATCTCGCTTTTCCTGTAGTGACGTGTGTTGAGTCATTTAATGAAGTGAATATTATTGAATGTCTCAAGTTTCTAAATAGTCATATCTCTATAGTTTTTATATGTTATGGTAGATTTATGTAAAAAATATCTCAAAGAGTCATTATGGAACCATACAAGAGCATGACAACCGCCACATACTCACAAGGATTTGCCTTATAAGCATTCAAAGCATTCCACCTATCAATGAATTCAACATAATCTAGAAACTATATAATTTATAAACATGCAATAGTGATTAAGAAAACAACTAAACTATATATATATATATATTCATACACTTCACCATCATAGGATTGGCAATTGTCCTGGGAGTTATAGTTGGCTTTATTGCAATAAATATCTCAAACATGATTAGATGAAATACTTTTATGATACAAAAAAGGTTGAGAAAATTGGAGGACTTATTTTGGCTGTATATTTGGGCTATTTTGTCTTCTAAAGGCTAATTTAGATGTTCCTGCAATCGGACCTATTGACCTGCCTAGTCTGCATCTTGTAAGGGCCAACAAAGTTCTAATCTAAATCCTAGTCTATGCATGGGCTTGTTAATCTGTAGAAGAAAGAAAAAGAGCCATGGAGATCTTTTTTTTTTCCTCTCTCTCTTCCATAGAATCCAAGCTGGGCGCATTTGGTTGATATGGACCATTCTTAAATGAACTTCCTAGTCCATGAATCTAGCAGAAATTTAGCCTAAATCCTGCTAAATTATCCAAATAGACCCTAAATATTTATGTAGATATACATGGTTTGGAATTATTGATTGTTCTATCGTCTAGATGCTTAGGTCAATGACAACCTCTAGTGTTACTATAAGATGATACGTTTGTAGGCATATGTCTTAGTTACAAATGTTTTGATTTTCCTGTAATTATATATGTATTTGTTATGTATTAGTTTTTTGAAGGAATTTTTTATATGCATTTGCAAACATGGGCTTCTGAGCTACAAATTTAAACAGTGGGCAAGCACAATTTTCCCAACTACATATTGTGTTTTATCAAAGATGCATTCCTCTTCAAAAAGAAAGAGAAAAAAAACGTTCATTATATACCTCTGAGAAATATTTCCACTGTGTTCTGTTTCCTTGCATTATTTTCCCAATCTCTTATATGTTTTTGCCGTACCAATACTACCCGTCCAATGCAAATGGACAGCTAGGATGGCTCCTCATGAGTTTGACCAGCAACCCCTTATTTGACAAGTTTTCAATGTCAAGGAAAAGAAAATAAATTCTAATTTAAATTTAAGCCAACAATAATTAAGTAGCACCATAATTACTAATTAAATGTACTTAATATGGTACTTCATTGGTCTTTACAAATATCCACGGAGAGGGAGGGAGGGCGAAAGTCTCTCCACCACGTACATGGTAAAAGCTAGTGGAATTAATCATTACTACGGTAGCCAAAAGTCATCACGGGGATATGAATAGAATGCAAAGCTCCCCTAAAGACAAATTACAAAGAAACAAAGAAAGAACATAACGGTCCTTATGTTCTTCAGAGAAAAAGAAAAAAAAGAAAAAAAATTAAAATTGTAGCTACTGAAACATAGCTCTTACATCCAATTCCATCGCCCAAAATCATATGCTGATTAAAATTCTAATAGAGATAAGTGAAGCTACCATCACTGCAACTTCTTTGAGAGCTAGAGAACTGAGAAGAAGAGATCATCTCTAGCAAATCCATATCTCTCTTGACATCATCGGCAAGCACCTCTGAGGTATCACTCTCAGCCACGCTAAGAGAAGTTAAAGGGGGGCCATTTAGAAGGCAGGAAAGATAAGTGTCTGCATGTATAGAACTTCCACCACTCATGGGATTATCATGCGAGCCAGTAGGAGGAGGACTAGCTTTTTCATATAAGAAGTTAGGCGCTGGTGGAGTGGCCAAGAATGTATGACCATCCATACCCATGAACTCATCATCATCGCCATCCATGCCCATGAACTCAAGTGATTCAAGCATACGAGGCTCTTGGATATCCTTGACATGAAGTCCGTTCTCCAGTGCACTCTTGCTAGCTGATTGTTGACTACAGGAAGTGTCCATATAATTTTGCATGGCTAGCATTTCACCTGCCATATTTCTAGTAGTTGATGCAGAGAAATTGCAAGCAAACATAGGTTCTGATGGATTTGGGAATGTGATTTTGAGTTGGTTTGGTGGGGTTGTGGAAGGGGTGGTCATTGTGGTGCTAGTCTCCTTGGAGGTGTTGCTTCTGATGTATTCAAGTAGAATGGAAGGCTGAGATGTTTCTGCCTGACTTGCCTTTTTCTTGGTCTTTCTTTTTGAGTTCTGCCTTCTCTTGGTGGCATTCCAATGATTTTTAATGGAGTTCTCGGTTCTACCAGGGATTTGCTTGGCAATCTCCGCCCATCGGTTTCCAACCTTCTTGTGCGCTTCCACTAGTAGCCTCTCTTCCTCTTCACTCCACGGATTCTTCTGAAGAGAGATCAGTTGCGTGTCAAATGAATGAACATAGAGGAAGAGAACAAGTTAAATACAGTATATGAAGTCCAGGTAGCACTTCTGAAGGAATGATAACGCATGCAACGCAGGAGAAAGAATGTAAAACTTAATGAAAAGCAAAGAAGAAGAAGAAGAACAACAAGAAGAAGAAGAAGAAAGGAAAAGTGCCCATGCATAAAGAAATCATTCAAAGCACTGGAAGAATGATGTTTTTTCATGAATAAAAACAAACACTTTAAAATCAAGATTAAAAAAGAAAAGTTAGAAGCAAGATGAAAAGAATACCACCTTAATATCAGGGCGTAGATGATTATGCCATCTTTCTCGACACTGCTTCCCAATCCTACCGACCAACTTCTTTGCAATCTGAGACCATTTTCCAACACCATGTTGCTCCACTAATCTAATCAGCAAACTGCAATAGAAGAGAAACTAGTTTCAAAAGCCAATAACCTAGACAAAAGCTAACTCCGTTTCTTTAAGTCCTCTTATCAACATGACCAACTAACATAAATACTAAGTCATCACACCTCTCTCTTCTTACCTGTCCTCCTCTGCTGTCCACTGCCCTTTCACCAACTTACCATCCGCAGCATAAGATCTTGAAGAACTCGAGATGCTCGTCCTTCTTTTCGCTTCTGTACACTTAAGTCCTTCCTCTACCTCCTTATCATTGCCACCAACAAAACCTTCACAAAATCCGAACTCATCTAATAGAACACCTGTTGGAAAAACACCGGTTGGAAGAACACCTATTGCACCAAGGGGATCCCCGCAATGCGCATTTGCATCGCTTGATAACACCACCTTGTTTGCTTCCCTCGGTGTTGGTTTCTTTGAAGCATGCAGCTCCCTTTCACCGAACAAAAACCTTTCCAATGGCGTTAATGGCCGGAGATAATATGGAGCCTTCTCTGAAATCTCATCGCTTATTTTATCCACTACTTCCGCCATGAGGACCTAAAGAGATAAAGAGAGAGTCAGGTGAGCGAGAGGGAAAGAAACGGTGAGGAGAGAAGGAAAGACGAGAATAGAAGAGGAGAGAGAGGACATCACACGTAGAAAAGAAATTAAGGCATATTAAATCCTCATCTTGCAACGTTAGCTGATTCATAGCGCCCATTAATAGCCTAATGCTGTCCATGAGAGAGTGTTTATAAGGAAAATCATAAAAACGCGAAGAACAGTAAACTTATCTCTCTCCCTCTCCCTCTCTCTCTCTCTCTCGATTTAGAATACCAGATTTTTGTATTTCTGACCCTAGAATGTGTTTCCCGTGGCAATTTGTAATTAGAGCCATTTAATAGGGCGGGCGTAAGGAGTTGCTAGATTATAGCTATATTTGTTACTTGTTATTTCCCCAGTTTTCTGGTAGAACAGATGGGACGGAGTTGATAATTCCACGTGACAAGCGAAATTAGAGCCCACTGATCATAAGGGGCTTTATAAGTTTCCTGAACAGAAGAAAAGTGATGCACGTATTGGGTCAGCCTGAGCTGGGTCATGCTGACCCTCCAAGTGAAGGTCAAGAAGGGTTGGTCAACCCAAAACTAGCCTGGTCCCGACTCATATTCTAGGTTTGATCTGGCCAACATGAATCTTTACTTGGGCTGGGCAGGTGATGAAAAAGATCGAGCCGGTCCTATATCGGTTCAGGCTTGGGTTCGAAATTGACTGATCCCATCAAGCTTAAATATAACGAACAAGCCTATCAACCCTATGTAGTATCTTTATTTCTAGAATAAACTCCCAATTAAAACCTAGGTCAAAATGCATGGACTTGTGATTAACTACGATGCAGCCTAATCCAATCTAACCAGTCCTAACCTGATGCAACTCATATGGTACTTCAGATCGAAAAATATATGCCAGGTTTTATTTGGATTTAGGTTGATCAGGCTCATTCTTATCTCAGATGATTGGAGATAGGATATATATACTTATTCTCTAAGGTCCTATTCCAAGCTATCTGTCTTAATTTTAGGTCAAATAGGTGGTCCTCTCTAAGTCATCAGGCTTAGGGTTCAAGTGAGCCAAAGTTTACCAAGTTGTAACTCTCGAAGGATGGTCATAGCATTAGGCCCAAGAAACAATGGTATTTAGGCTTAAGCCTGTCTTGACCCGGACCAACCAGCACAACCTAAACAAATCTGATTTTGAACCCAAGCGCAAAAAATTGAGACCCGGATGGGTTTGGGTTAAGGTGGTTGGGTTGGGTTTAATAGAGGTCTTCGAGTCTCGAATGGGCCTGCATTGATCCTTGACCTAACCCAACCTATCATATTTCGACCCCTAAACATGGATCAACTAATAGACTATAGGTTACCCAACGTTTGAATAAAAGGAAAGAAATTAAGAAATGCACCTATCTTCTCAATCCAAAATGCTCCAACTTTTTTATATAATATCAACCAAATTAGCTTAGAAAAAATCATCTTGGTTAAAATATCTATATATATTTTAAAACATTTAGACCAAATCAATGGTTTGGGATTGCAAAATATATAGCTTATACTATGTTTAGTTTCCTAACCATATTGCTATTATTAATTTTTTTGCTGGCTTAATACATCAACATGAGAGTTTCAAAATAGATTATCTTTAGTTTCCAAATATTTTATACAATTTAGATAAATGATACTGATTTTTAGTTTGAGAGATCCTTTATTGATTTTGATTAGAAAGTACTTAGAACCAAATACTCTTATAAGCATTTTAGTCTAATAATTTTTACATAATTAACATAGTAATTTAAAAAATATTTCAATTCTTCCATTATGCACATGTACTATGTTTTAGTACACAATTAGGTTTTGGTACAAACAATGTATGGTTCTAGAGAAAGGAATTATTATCTATGTATTCAGTGACCTCTATTTTTCCCCAACCCTCTGCCAAAAAAAAAATCCCTGATCTATGTATTTAGTGACCCCCCTAAAAAAAAAAATTGACTCATATTCTCACACGGTCATTCTAATTTAGATCGTGGCTTTCTACATGGGTTTATAAGCGCCTTATAGATGCAGCTTCTGAGAGGGCTCACTTTTCAGTGAGTGAAAGATTTGTTCCCCCATAAGAGGGCACAAAAAAAAAAACTCATAGACTTTAGGTATTACATATCCCAATGCTTATTTGTGAGGTGCACCCAATTGCTCATTGACCAAGTTTCTCACCAAATTTCTTAAATCCAAACTCTCTAAAATTTTCAAAATATGCGCATGGTATTCCTATACCATAAAAAGCAAAGTTGGCATTTTAGCACATAATTAACAACCCTTCCAATCCACTATATTTGTGTAAACTTCGAATGCTCGTTTGCTGGTGCTTTCGGACCGAGTTTCTCCCCTATCTTTCTAATCCAAAATGCTTCAACTTTTTTTTGCTAAATCGGATAAATTAGACCAATCAAGTGTAAATACATTCATGGGAGAAGACAAACAAATTTCAATGGATCAAAAAGATTTATAGTAGATTTGTTATTAAATGCTCCAAATTTTTCAAGCCATGTGCATTGGATATATTATTAAATTATTCAAAGTTTCCCAAAGTATGCTCATTAACCATTAAAAGCAAAGTTGGCATTTTAACACCTAATTAACAACCAATGCACGCACGCCAGAACTGAAAAAAAATTGTACATTACACGAATATCAAAGCTGGGCTTCCAACATGAAACAGAACTTTAAAAAAAAAATTGTACAGTATATCATGCCAATACAGGCAGACCTTAAGATTCGCACTACAACCTCAGTACCGTCAGATTTGCTGATACTTCTCCTAAGATCCTCAACCTGCGGTAACGTGTCCGGTACGAAACGCGCACATATATCACATGACCTAACCTGCTCCGCCTTCTTCCATCGCTGGGTTCTTCCTCTCGGGTCCCACTGCCACGTGGCAGCTGGAGCGGCATGTCGGACAGGTGCTCCGTGCGGCCAGCCACCGCTCGATGCAGCGGACATGGAACCCGTGGTTACACGGCGCCAAGACCCTCAGTCCGTCCCCCTCGACGAACTCGGCGAGGCAGATGGCGCACTCCGCCTCCGCCCTGGCCAGCCTCGTGCCCGCCGAGAACACCAGCGTCGTCCCCTCCGCCTCCGCTGCGGGAGGCCGCGCCGCCTGCTTCTCGGGGTCCGCCGGCGAAGGGCGGCGGCGGGCGGCGGCGCAGAAGAGGAAGCGGATGGCGGCGGCGAGGGTGGCAGCGAGGAGGAGGGCAACGAAGAGAGCGGCGAGGATAATGAGCATGCTGGTCCCGAAGTCGCCCGCACCGGAGTAGGGGCCCCACTTGTTGGACGGGGGTGCGGCGGCCGCGGCGGAGGTCGCCGGCGGAGGGGAGGAGAGGGACGCCTCGTGGTAAGGGGCCGCCATGGCTGCTCTATTGTTGTTAATTTTGAGAGAAATGTAGAGGGAAAGAGAGAGAGAGGAGTTGAGCACATCGAATTGAATTGGGGGGGAGAGGTGGAGTTGAGTACATAGAATTGAATTTGGGGGAGAATGATGGGATTTGCAAATACGTGGGCGATGGTGCGGCAGGAAAGTGGAAAGGCGTCACTTTTCCGGTGGGGACTTCTTCGCTTTGCAGTTATCTGGTGGGGTAAGAACTGCGGATGTTAGGTGCTGGTGTGAGCATAGAAGGTTTCTATGCGGGAAACATATCCACATCCACTGCTGCTTATCCTTTGGGTGCTGGATCGTATCCCTCCATGTGACCAAGGCAGGAAGGCAGGAGAAACAAAAGAAAACGCAGTCTTCTAAAAGATCCAACTTTGACGACAGTGTCTTCACCGAAGGTACGGAAGATAGTGCCGGGTTTTCAATTCATGACCAGAGAATTATGCTGGTGGAGAGGTCATGAAAGATGCTTGGGAGGTGAAAAATTCAACGAAGGAGAGTGTCATCTCTAAAATATATTACCATCTCTTTGGCAGAGATGAAAGATGCTTCGGTGGGTTTGATGTATGCAGCCATCGTGCTTCAAGCTCCTAACATAGTTTTAGAAGGAGATTCAAAGATGGTCGTCAGCTGGTTGTCTAAACTTCAGATGGATCCCATCGTCTTTCACCTCATTTTGGAGAATACAAGGAAGATAATCGCTATGTTAAGCTTATTTGTTGGCAACAGAGCTTTTAAAAGTAAAATTTTTTAAAGTATTAGTAACCAAAAATAAAAAGTAATTTTATTATGATAAAATAACAATAAAAAATATAGAATAGTATTGAATAGTAAAATATAATATCATATAATATTATATATTATTACATATTGAAATATAATTATTCTGTATAATATTATAGCATAACAATATAACATAATATAATATGATACGATACGATATGATATGATATAATAATGTATTATTAATAGTACAATATTACTATAATGTGATATAATATTATTATAATTATGACACAATATAATATAGTATTATATACTAACATTGTAATGTAATATAACAATATAATATAATGGATTAGAATCTATTCTAATAATATATTATATTTTATTATAGTATAATATATATTACTATTAAATATTATTATATTAGATTGCATTATTATAATAGTATATTATATTATATATTATAATCATATAACATTATTATAATATAATCATATAATGGAATATAATATAATGTAATATAATCTAATATATTATCTTGTT
>JAOXJJ010000395.1:4282451-4309950 GCA_025769935.1 Phoenix roebelenii | reverse complement strand
GTACATGATTTGAAAAATCAAAAGAAAATCCTTCACAATACATATTGCGATTGGCTTGTAGGACATCTACTCTTTCAGCAACAACGGTGCTCGTAACAACCCCCATCTCCAAGAGCACCACCACTATCTTTGCCACCTTGTTTTCCACATTCTATACACCACCATCCACTCCTTGCTACTCTTCATGTCCTTGCCCGCCCCATCATATCAATCATCACTATTTTTCATATAAAATGCCCCTTATTCATCACACCATTCACCTCTCCTCGTCTTCTGTTGCCCACCCGCTCCCCGCCTGGTGCGGCCTCAACCTGTCCATTGGTCTTCTTGGTCTCTTCGGTGGATTGGTAGGGAGGTGGATGATGGCATAAAGAAGAGGAAGAAGGAAGAGATTTGCAGTAAGGAGGAGAGAGGTGGAGACACTACTGGGGTGGGAGGATATAGTGGAAGAGGAGAATGGGGGAGGATTGGACACATAGCTTGTCCAACTGGATTGGTTGGTTAAGGAGAGTTTCTGAGAAAGGAGGTTGGATCTCTTTGACATTTTTTTTCCTTCCTTTTCCTCATTTTCTAGGACACTTATGGTATTTGTAGGTATCCTGAGCTTTCCTTTGGAAGCTGGGTAGAATAAAACACTAGGGATGGGATCAATGAAATTCCTCTTTCTATACATGGTGGCATATGCCTTGCCGGCATCTCCGTAAGGCAATGCTCACATTGCTGCTCATCTCAGGATATGGGCATGGTGACAATGTGATTCTAGGCGAAGGGGCAAAATGATCTCCTTGACGTTTGTGGTGATCAAACGCTTAGGGACAAGCAAAAAATGGCCATTTATGCAAAATGGCATTTTTAGGTATATGTAAAATTATTATTATTATTTTTGATGCTCATGTTGTCACTCATCTTGCGATACGTACTTGGAGATGGTGTGATATTAAGCGAAGGGCCAAAATGGTCTCTCAATGTGTCCACAGTCCGAATGCATGGGGGAAAAAATGGAAAGTGCGATTCATGCAAAATGACATCATTTGCATCATTGTCGTCATCATCATTTTTATCTTCATGGAAAAATAGTTTACCTGTTACAAGATGTTTGAACTTTAACTATATGTTCCTTTAGAAGTTCGAAAATGTTAGAGAAAGATAAATGAGATCTAACCTTGTTCCATGCTTGAGGTGCAAACATTACAATTTTAGTTAGTAAGTTTACATATTTATTTGGTCTTACCTACTTTGCCAGCTAACAGAAGGTTATTAATGTTTCTGATAAATTTGTTCTAGTTTTTTTACTATGATATTAATCATGCCAATGTTGGCTACTATGACAGTGTGCAAGCCCATGTAGGTTAGGTGTTAGTACACCCAATCTAGGGTGTTTCACCCAAATCTAGAGAGAGGTGGGGGGAGATATGGGGATTTCATCCTAGTGGTGGCTGGTAGGTGGACATAGTGGAGTAGCCCATGGGGACGAAGGGTGATGAGAGCGACCAATGATGGTGGAGGTGTGCTCGATAATGTTGGTGTCAAGGCCAAGGCGACAATCAACAAGGGTGTATAAGAGGGGGAGGGAGGGGGATTGGGGATTTTAGTAGCTTACTGGTGGCTGGCGGAGAAGATGGGGACAGTGGACATGGTAGAGGGGCATGCGGAAATCGAGAGCGTCGAGGGTGATTAGTGATGGTGGAGGTGTGCTTGGCGAGGTTGGCTTCAAGGCTGAGGCGATCGAGAGTGATAAGTGGGGGTAGATAAGAGAGAGACGGAGAGGCAAAGAGATAAGAAAGTTGGGATGAAGATTGAGGTTGGGATGGAGGATGGGTCTTAGGGGTTGGTTTGGCTCGGATGAGCCGAGTTAATACGTCCAAAACCGGACAAAATCAATTGGTTTGGCCTAATTCAATCATGTGCACCCTTGCCTTGTTTGGAAAGCCCAAATCATCCCAATTTTGGGCTGGTTCGATACGGTATACCCTAAATTGCCTGGTTTAGGGACAGTTCGACAATCCTTTCTTCATGCATTTGAATGAAAAGTGGCTCATGAAATTGGGGAACAATTGTGAATGATTGTTCCTACTTCCTATGGCTCTCTAATGAGTTGTTAGATGAGATAAATCATACAATTGTACAAGTCAAACATCCAAAGTTGTGCAGGATTTGTTGATTAAATGTACCTTCTCCTCAAGATTTAAAAATCAAAAGCTGAGCTGTCTTTCCACCTCGGCAATAGCTCCAAATGAATCCAAAACTTCTAAGGGGTAGCTTGTGTAATAGTATTCAAATCAAAACAGAGTCTATCTTTACTTTCTCTTTTTAGCAATATCAAAACGTAGTTTTCTCTAAAAAATTTCAAAACATAAATCGCAACATAAAAATCTCAAGGACCACTGTTTAGTAAGAAAATTGATCTATATACATATCTTTTCTTTTTTCTCCCTAAGATCCCACCTTCACTTAATAACCTCTGAGATTGAATGTATTTTTTCTTTGTCATAGTTATCGTTTTCCTAGTAACCATATATGTAGCCCATGGCTGGTATCCTATAATGATATTCAACAATTGGTATTAATGTGCATTATATAATATGTATAATCCCCTTTTGTGATTTATTATCACTGCTCCTATAGGCATTATCCTGTTTTCTCAAGTGTTTGGTATATTTATTTATTAATTTATTCATATGCATTTATATGTTTTTTATATTAGAATGATGGAGACTCTGCTAACCATTTCATAGAAATGATGGAAGGGTTATGCATGTCAAACACTTGGGCAGGCACTTCCCAAACTTTGAGTAATAACTTCCTTCCAACTGAAAGAGTGATGCAACCACTGGGCTATTGCCCTGTCTGTTGTTCTGGCATTGTTTATTGTGATATACTGCTGCTTTTCGCGATAAGTTCTCTTTTAAATTTTTCTGTTGCAAACTCTGGTTGGCCCAAAATCTTCTGTTACTTACTTTCTTTATTGCATGTTTCTGCCTTCTGATGTTCATTCTTCAATTTTTTCCTTCTCAAGTTTTGTTCTTTATTATCAAGAAAAGATAGATGGTTCATTGTTCGTACACAGAATCTTTTCAATGTTTTCAGGGAGTTACTTTTTATATTACCTGCTTGCTTTATTCCATTTCTGTTGGTATTATCTGCAGATACATGATGTTAGCTGCAGAATCCTTCGGGAGATTGATTCTTCATCCTGTTCTGTTATGCTGAGCTTTCTTCAAAAGACTCTGGAATGCTCACTAGGCATCTCTAGTACTCAGAGCATCATTTTGGAGAGCACTGCTAGAATGAAAGCCGTAACAGAGATTTTAGATGTTCTCAGGTAGCTAATTTCTATGATTTCATGAATAGGTATTGGCCTTTTCATGTTTGGTGAGTGCTGCCGCGACAAATGCCTTAATTTCTGTGGGGAGTTGTAAACAATCATGACTTTTTCTAGCATATGATATATCTGGTTTTGTTAGCTGAAGTATGCAAAGCTTGGAGAACAAGGTTATTGATGCTACAGACAAAAATCCTTCTACCATGCTTCGAATAAAAATCTTCATGAAAGAAACTTCTGGAAGTCTAAGTTCTTTCTCTTAAGTTGTATGAGAAACTGCTAATGTTCAAACTTTAATTAGAATTACTGCAGCTGGGATTGATAAGAAAACACTGATTAAAACAGTTATGTGCTAATACTTCGAATTGTCACTGGATGGCATGCATAGCTTTTGCACTAGGAGTATACCTGCTAAATCATCTATTGAATGCATTAATTCTAGGTATGGATGGTATGCACATTTCTTTTTCCTGAAATTACGTGTGATTGACCCATTATCTTTTTTTTTTCAGGTTTACTGTAAAGGCATGTGGAAGAAATAATTCATTATCACAAAGCACACAGTTAATCAGACTCCTTCTCAGTGTCATTGCGTGCTTGCATTTTGAGCTAAATAATCTGTTTCATTCAAATGGAACCAATACTCCTGCTGCCAATTCTGAAATTGGAGATTCAAAATGGAATGGCTTATGGGATATGCAAACCATTGCATTTTCCATGATAGGAGATGCTTTATCTCGAACAGGATCTTCCATGGAGGCAAATTTATGGCAGTCCGTGGTTGAAGTGAGTATATTTTTCTGTTTAAATTTGGTATCTATGTTAATCATTTTCTCACCTTTTTTTTCTAACCAGGTTTTAAGAAAACTGATGGATTTCTTGGCATCAAAGAACTTGATTGTTGAAAACAATGCCATGTCCAGGTACTTGTTTTTCGATTTTTTCTGCTAATGTTCTTATAATAACTGTCAACCAGAAAGAGTTTTATTGTGTCGTTTTGCAGGTTTTACACCACTCTTTTTAATTGTCTGCATTTGGTTCTTTCAGAGCCAAAAGGTTCCCTTTCAGACCATGTATGTCTATAGCTTCAGCTATATGAATTGACTTTAGGATCATACTTAAAATTTTGCTTTCTGAATATCTGATAATCAACATTCTTTATGAACCTGGAAGGTGGCAGGTTTTGTGGCAACACTGCAGATGTTTTTTATGTATGGTCTTCCTAGTAGGTCTTCTTTGGCACCTGCAACCACTGGTTCAAAGGACAAATCATTTGGTTCTCCAGATATGAAGTCTGGACAATTGGAATGCAGACAAAGTGAACATGGTCGTTATAGACCCCCTCACCTACGCAAAAGGGAGGGGACTAAGATTAATTTAGTGGATGCTCAAAGTTCTTCAGATAGTGAGCCTTCAAAATTCGGATTTGCATCATCTGATTCAGATCATAGTGATAGCGATGGGCTTGTGAAGGACGGTGACCGTTATCGAACCTCCAAAGTTAGATTAGCTGCAATTGTTTGTATCCAGGTAATTGTCTTGTTGACATCTTGTCATCTTAATTTTCTGCCATTCTTAACTATATATCAGTAATTTGATCTATTGTTAGTTTATAAGTGTGATTATGACTTATACTTAAGGACTTTAAAGCTGTTCATGTGCTCTTAGTTGCTCTTTCTTTACCTAAAGGACATATGTAACAGGAAATTTAGCTATGTTTTTGCTGTGATTACATTCTCTAGTATATGTGGTTTTAGTTGCTCAATATCAAGGCCAGTTAGCACCTCTATGAAACTTAGACCTTAGACCGAACTCTTTTGGCATCTGGTTCATGGATCAAAGTTTCAACTGCAATTCGGCTTATTGACCTGTTATGCCATAAATAAATAAAATAAATAAATTACCATGTGGGCGAACTTATATGAGGAGGCTGTGCAAATGGACATCATGTCATTCTTTTTTGAATGTAATGATTATAATTCTTATCTGTTTTTTCCCCTTTTATTTGAGGTTGTACAGGGGTGTAAAATATAACGGTCATATAAGAGAGTTCAACTGTTTTACAGTATATCCATACCTAACAAAATCTTACATTTGGTATCTTTTCTTTTTTGTCCATGTAAGTGTAAAATGTATCAGCACACACATTCAGAGAGCAAGAATGCCTCACTTTGAATGGGCTATATGTCCTCACAACCTTCATACAGATGCAATGATGTAAGAATTCTATCAGTGATGTGCTATAGGCATATGCATCTGCTTAAGATAATTTCTTGTTTACACACACCAAACACACAAAAAAAATATGGGCACGTACTGTAGATATCCTAGCTTCCAACAAATGTAAATTTGATATTTGGAATAAGCTCTTATGGCCCTTGGCGTGACCTGTTCATAACTTCAAATTTGATATTTGGAATAAGCTCTTATTCTTTATAGGCATATGAATCGTAAGTATCAATGATCATGTTTTTTAAACATCATTGAGTAATGAACAGGTATCCTTTATTTATATTGCTTTGCTCCTCTACACCATTTTTTCCCCTTCTTCACTTTTGCAACCATAGGTGCTAGCTAATTGAGGTAGGCTACAGTACGCCAGAGCATAGAGGACTGGGTGCTGTTGCAGTGACACCTGAGAAGGTACAGGAGAGGCAAGCTGCAGGCACAACCTATGAGTTTTTTTCCCTTTTTCAATCAATATTTATAAGATATCCTAAACTTCTACATGTGTTCTGGGAATTTGATGCCCTAATTTCTTTGGTATCTTAATATTTGCTTCGTTTTAAAATTTGTCCATCTGAGTGCCATTAAAGAAGTGTATAATTTTAAACCAAGTTTCGTTATATGTTTAATGACAGAGAGGGGCATAAACTAGTTGACGGCTGCTTTCTGACTTCTATCTCAGAGACAACCTTTACTGACTAAAATATTTCTGGAAGTTGTTAGCATTTCTTGCATTACATCAAAGTAATCTCAGTGAAAATTCTTGTTCTAAAGTTACATGGTGGCTCATAATACATAATGAAGGTAAAAGTTCTTTGATTCACAAAATCCTTCAGCATATTGGAGATAATGAGTTCTAAATGTCTGTCAGTTAATTTATTCGCAAATAAGTCATGCTTGTGGGAATTGATGATGTAATTTTACTTCTGGGTTCACTGGTTATAGGTTTTAAGCAGATGCAGTCGTTTGTTTTAATATGAAGACCAGTTTGAAGGCTGTGAAATATCTAATGAATTGTACACCATTTGTGCTTAAATCTTTAGTATTGCCTACCTCATGGTGCACAAAAAAAGTCAGTAGTGCAATTTAGATTTCATTGATCAAATGCTATCTATATCAAAAATTAGCAAGCTTTGTGAGTTTACTCGTGGAAATTTTATATACAGTAATTATTGTGGAGAATGGTTGTGATTAACTTGTTTAACTGATTGCATCTGTGAAGGATCTGTGTCACGCTGATCCAAAGTGTCTCACTTCTCTCTGGACGCTACTTTTGCCTGAAAATGATGTACTACAGCAAAGGTAACTTTTGATTGTATCTCTGATATTGCTAGCTTTTTTTCCTGTGGCATTTCATTTTAGTGGCCATCTCCTAAATCGTAAGGTATTTGTTACTTCAAGCAGGAAGTATCAAGCTACTCTCATGACATGCTTGATCTTTGATCCGGTAATAAAGGTAAGTTTTCTAGAATTTGAGTGCTTGTGGTTTCAATTATCCTTGATTTTGCTTTCTAGTGCTTCACATCTTCAACAGTTAAACCATGTTGTAGTTTGCATTTTTGTCTTGCAATATCAACAATTTGCTGGAAGCTGAGCCCAATTTTCTTTCTTAAGAATTTCATTTTGCAATATCACAATAAATGCCTCCGCTTGGAGGCCTGCATCAGTTACCTTCTTTTGCTGATTTTGCCACTATATGTATGGTACATGAGCTGCCTAATATCACAAGACTTGGTGTTCCATCATGCTTGTGATGCATTGATAATTCAATTCTCATCTTCTAATGTTTGGATTTTTTATCTTTATTCTGCATTTTTTGCTAACATATCTTCCTTCTATGCAGATACAGATAGAATCAGCGACAACAATAGCTGCTATGCTGGATAAACATTCATCAATATTGTTGCAAGTAGCAGAATATAGAGATTCTTCTAAATGTGGATCTTTTACTACACTATCTAGCTCCCTCGGTCAAAAGTTAATGCAATTACATACAGGTACTACATACTGACCTTTTGCTTTTTCCTGGATTAAGGAAATCTTTGAAATATTTTTCTGGATTATTTGTGGAAGTTTTTTCAAAGGAGAGCTAAGATGAGCTCGGGATTTTTAATATTCTTGAAACACTAAAGTGCTAGGTAGCTTCCAGTGTGGTAGCATTATGGTGGTTTCACCTGCAAATTAATACACACACACATACATACATATATCCATGTATGTATAAAACCATAGCAATCAGGCATTATCTTTTGGGATGCCTTGAAAAGTCCTTGTTCTCCAATCATACCAAATAAGACTTTGGCATTATTGCATCGTTTTTCAGATACTTCCATCCCAAATCCATCCTATGCTAACTGTTGTCCTTTCCCTTCCTCAAACTTTATATATACATTCAAGCACCTTTCCTTGTTAAAGAGACCTCATGTAATTTGTTGCACATGCGTGTGTAGTATACCAAGTTGGTTCTCCATCAGTTCATCCTCAATTGATGTAATTTCTACACCACCTCAAATATGTCATCCCTTAGATGATCATTCTTATACCATGCATCCATCTCAACATTCTTATTTGTGCTTTGTTTATCTTGTTTGTTGGCCAAATATTACAAAGATTACGGCACTGGAGGCCTTATTACGATTTTAAAATGTCTTCCTTAACCTGCAGGGGAATGCATTGATCGAAAAAGACCTGAAGCACCTCTGCATTTCTTTTACCCAACTCCTATTAGATGTTTTCTCATTGATCTCTTTGTTAAGTTCCTTGATAACAACACAAATTACAATGTGATTTATCTTACGTATCAACATTGACTTGGATTTCATTGTCATTTCCATTTTAATTAAAACTGTGTTCCATATTTTCTGTTTTCACTCTACTAAGTTTAAGCCCATGTATTTTAAGGCTTTCCTTTGTACCTTTACCTTAGCATTAAATTGTCTTCTTCTTGTGGACTAGTGCAGAATAATTGGTAGATAGTATGCACAATAGTGCGACTTCTAGGTGATAGGCAGTAAGTTCATTTATAACCGATGTGAAGTGATATGGCTTTAGTGCTGGTCCTTGGTTTAAGGACATGCATAACTGTAAATTGATGTCTTGTAAGACCTACTTCATGTACTTGTCAATGGTCTGGTTACTCTAGTATGCATGTCCTTAACCTTTCAATGTGCCATTTTCTTCACACTTTCTGGCCTGATATATCATATGTTTTCTTAATATCTTTCTAGCTACCTAAGAAGACATTCTCCATTGTCTACCTTATATACAATGATAAAACCAAATTAGTTATAGGGGATTGTCATCACTTTTCTAAATTTTTTTAAACACCCTTCCCATAATCAATGTGTTTAATAAGCTGAATGTCATGACAGCTGGTGCAGTTTTATATGTTCTTTTTTTTCTTTTGGATGTGTATCATCTAACTCTCCTCAAGTCAGTAAACATTTTTTACTCGTACAAATCACTGTTTATGCAATCAACAAAATCAGCGTGCTTTTTCCCATTGTTTCCCAGATATAAGTGGTATTTCATTCTGTTCTACTGTTGTACTTTTGCATAGTCGTGGAGCTCTTTTTGTCAATTAATTAAAAGAGAGACCAGCCAAATCCCTTTTTATGCTTTTCCAACACAAATTTCTCTAGTAGAATTCTTATTTCTGGAAATAGCTTTTCAATCTTTCTCCAATCTCCCTATCTTCCACCAAAATTTTATCATGACTCTTATTGGATCTAAATCTCGGATTTCCTCTCTTTGTCCTTGTTCAATTATTAATTTCATATATTTCTTCTTTTGTGTACCTAATATATTATATCGATCATCATTAGCTGTACAAAAAGCCTTCCTAACTTGTTTCTTTTTTGTATCTTAGTTTTTTCATACTTTTAAATTCTTCCAATATGTCCCATTGCTTAAGTTAAGCCTTATTTCCATAACTGCCGCTTGTTCCTTGCCAAGCCACAGCCAACTATTTTTATATGTTGCCTGCTAGCCTCTGACTACACTACTATAGCAATTTTTTTCTGAATACAATAGTCAGACTGTAATCCTACACCCTACCTGGTTAAATTCTCAAGTAACAATTTCTATTGTTTAACATTATATCTTTAAAGGATGTATAAGTTTTTCCACCATCTATTTTTAAGCATTTAGCTTTTCCATTTCTTTTCTTCATGCACCTAAGTATGCATCTAGAACCTACTATTCTATGTTGTGTAAGTTATGTTTTTTTTTTTCAATTTTTTGGTTTTTCTAATAGTTCCAGAAATGTTGTACAGTTAAAATTTTTTGCTTTATAATCCTGCCACATATTCTAGTAGACATTTGATTAAAGTTGAATTCAGTGGCTCAGCCTACAGCCACAAGGTTCATGAGCATTTCTATAGTCCGCAGTCAACATAGTCAAAATTCACAGCACCATTTCTTTTAAAATCTTAATGAAATTTTGTTTTCCTTTCTTTGGGAAAATTATATTTTATTTGAAGCATAGCTCTCTCGACCTGAGAGAGCAACTAGAGGCTGGTCATTCCAACCAGCAGAAGGTAGATGTTGTGTGGTTAGGCTTCCTTTTGGTATTGGCTTACAGTCTTTGCATGTCTATCTCTTTCTTCTTCATAGGAAAAAAACAGTTCAAATGATGAAATATAATTTGCTCTCATAATGCAAACCTCAGCTTCATATCCCATTCCAACATGTTTAACTTTTCCTTAGCAGATGTGCTCCTGGAGTTGTTTATCATTTTACACACACATACTACCCCACCCCCCCCCCCCAACCTGCCAAAAAAACAAACACACACAGACAACAAAAACTCTTTAACTAATTTAGAATATTGAATTTCATTCTTTAATCTAAAATAATTAATGAGCATAGCTGTTCAGCACTGAGTTCTTTATTCCAGCTACAACATCTTTATTTAATTATGCATGCTCCACCACTTGACTTATTCATCTTTATATTGCAGGTTTATTGTACTTAATGCAGCGTGAAACTCATAGTGGATTGCTTGCTTCACTGTTTAAAGCCCTCATGCTTCTGATATCTGCTACACCGTATGATTCAAACTCTGTATTTGATTTTCAAAATACATGCTCTTCCATTGTAATCACTAATTGTAATATACTCACACTGAATATTTCATATGATACGATGGAACTGTGGTAGCCCCCTTTTTCCCAGTTAGCAGCGTTTATGCTGACAAAGACACAAATTTCTTATACCCTTTGACATTTCCTGAGATCTTCTACGTTCTTCTTTTCTAAGACCTGCTTTTGTTTTTTTGCTGTTAAAATCTAAACTGTCGGTGCTGTTATTTATGGACTTTATTTTCCTTCTCTTTACTGGTTATGTTTAACAAACAGGTATGCTCGAATGCCTGGAGAGCTGTTGCCAACAGTTATTGCATCTCTGCGTGCTAGGATAATTGGGAACCTTGCATTAAAAAATGAAAATATTGGTCTTCTGGTTAGTTATGTTTGATTTTTCTGTCAGAAAATTCTCTATTATGTCACTTACGTATCTCATGCCTTTTTGGCAGCTTAGCGATCTTAGTTGCTTGGGTACAGCACTTTCTAAATCACCTCCTTCATTACATGTCTTAAAATTGCTTGAAGAGGATGCTTCAGGTTAGCTTACCTTTTGAAATCATTACTGATGAAAATTCTCCATTGCAAAATTATTTTGGTGTTACTGCTGGATAGCATTTGGTGCAATTAGACTGTTTAATATCTTTGTCACCAATATATGTTGTAATCCTATAGCTTTGCAGGCTTGTGATAATTTTAATTGCGTATGTAAGATTTTGCTATCCAATATGTGCCTACGCCGTTTGCCTGGTTGTTTTTGCTGGGAGGAAGCTTAACAAAACCTCGACATTGCAGTATTTTGTGACAAGTTTTTTGCAGGAACTTTTTCTGTTAAATATCCGAAAATTAGATCTCTGTAGTGGCCACTTCAGTTACAATGAATTTAATATTTTGCTTCTCCAAGTTGCATTTATTTCCTGGATATACTTCTTTTTCCCTTTGAGCAGACTTTTCCCAATAAGGTTTGTTCATAAAGGATTTAGGTGCTGGTGTGTACTTATGAACCATTTGTGTCAAGGTAGACATGGTACAAGGGATATTTGCCTCTTGATTGTGCATAATTGACCCATTTATGGCTACAAGCCCTAGGACAACCATGCAACTGGCATGGTGCGGTATCATGTCAGTCAGTCCATGACCAGCGCAGGTTCAGCATGCGGTATTTTGGTTCTTGTACTCCAAAACACATCAAGCGAAAAAAGGGAGTGGGAACAGGAGTGCAGGATCAAGACTCTAGGCATGGTGCTAATGTGCTATTAATTTAGAGCTGCTCACAATTCAGATGGCTAGAGGAACAGGAATGGAAGTGCTTGTTTTGAACAGGCTAGGTACCATACCCTAGATATCACTATGAATTTAAGGATTATCATTAGAAACTACAGTTTGAAGTTGCATACTTGCATCTGACTTGTTATTGTAGTGATAATGGAAACTGTTGAATTGACAAACTGGTGGAGTAAGAATTATGGTATTGTTTGTTTCAAGTCTGGTATTGTCAGTTTCTAAAAAGTTCCAAAGGTTCCAAAATGAAAAATGAATTAGAAATGGTTCCCTCTTATATCTAGTCTGATGATTATTCTAACTTTTGTTTGCTTTGGTAGAGTTATTGTAATTTGTTTACTTAAACGTTTGAAAGTTGCTTTAGTCATAGCCAAAATGACTTAACATGGGAATCTTAGTCATCTGTGGCAGCCTGTTTGCATGTACATATAATATTACTTGTGCAGTTGTCCTAATACAAGCCAATTCGAATACATATTGGTGGACTTCATAATTATACTGTGCATTTGGAATATGGTTTTTGTTACATAGAAGAGCTGAACCGTATGCTCTTTTGGTAACTTCACTGCAACAGCTCCTTTGTCTTTGTATATTTTAGGTATTTTCCATTTTCTAATTTGTTTTTGATAGTGGCTCTTCACTTGAAACATTAAAATTGATTATGCACTATTTTTATATATTTGAATTTTAACATGATTTCCTGATGTATTTTAGTTATGTATAAATTTCCAATATTCTTGGCAGAGAATTCCAGAAGTATCAATTCTTTTTTAAACATGTTCCTGTAATGGTGAAAAGATATAAGCTCTTGATTGCAAAAGGGAAAAGAATTTAAATGAGGACAATTTAGGATTTCTAACTCTTATCGGGTGCGTTGGTAGGAGTAGGAGAAAGATTATTATGACTTGTAATGAGTAACAGTGGAACTTGACTCTAGTCTTCATTCAGGTCATACTCAACGAGAATCAAGTGTACCTTTGCTTTTATTGCAATTATCAGAGAGGGGGAGGCATCCAGCAATAAGATTTGAGGCTCTCCAGGTATAATATTGTTGTTAATTGTTCTCAAGGGTTCTATACAATTTGATTTAAACATAACTTGTAAAAGATGCTCGAGAAAATGTATGCCGTACCAGCTCGAACCAAGCAGTATGGAGCATACGGTACCGTACCGGTTTGGTACTCCAATATGGATGGTGTACCAATACTCTGTATATCCAAAAATTTTCATACCATACCGTACCGACATTATACTAGTATGGCACCGGTACAGGGTCCGGTACCGAGACGGCGAACCTTGCTTGAGATGCATAGTGAATACAATTGTGCTTCTGTACATGAAGTAAAACTAGAAACAACTTTGTATGCTGGTAATTATTTCAAGACATATTTGTAGTAAGGATTATTTATAAAAAATAATTAGCATTCTACATCTCTTTAAGCATTATGTTTCGTAAAATATTATGTGTGGGATGGCAACTCTATTTAAATGTTTTAGCCACCACTTTTGTTCTACTGTTACGATGCAGCTTACACCATAATTCAACATAGTGGTAATTTATTGGACAACTTTAGTAGATTCATTTTTATTTTTGTGATTTCATATGTTCTAAATCCTCATACTAAAGCTACAATTGAGACACAATCAGAAGTCCTTCAGGATTTCAGTGAGAGTGGGTCGGGTTAAAAACCAAGTGGCAAGTTTGTTATAACTTCAACACCATTTCCTTTTCATTTAATCTTTTGTTCATAGATTCATTGTATTTGAATGAAAATCTTTGACATAGCCTATCATACCACATCAATGAAACAAACACAAACTTCTTGAATGATGAGAATTGATATTGATGATATAATTCTTAATGGTGTTGAAACTGGATCGTGATCCCAGGAAAAGGAAAGGGGCAAAGAATCATGTGAGGATCTAAAAATCATTAATCTATATTTTTGAAGGACTAAGATTTTGTCCAAACTAAAAAAAGCAAGGTTTTCAAAATAGGTGGTGTTTACTAACTGAGAAGCCAAGGTTTGCCGAACCGGTACTGGAAGGCATACCAGCCGGCAACCGGTTCGGTGCGGTTCGAGTCCGTATCATGTCATTCCGGGGTGTACGAACACAAGGAAAGCCAGAGAGGGAGGGAGAGGGAGAAAAGGAGAGAGGAAGGGGGAGGGTGAGGGAAACCCTAACCCTAACTCGAGCGCGCGCGCGAGAGAGAGAGAGAGAGAGAGAGAGGGCTTACCAGAATGTGGGCTGCAGGGGGCAGACCATCGTGGGCGGTCGGGGGGGGGGAGGCACGACAGGCCGTAGGTGGTTTAATAGCCGGAGAGGAGGGGTTAAGCGAATTGGCCCTATCTCGTTTTAAGAGCCTGATCGTGCCGGTCACTGACTAGTCCAATTCAATACATCCCAAACTAGCCGGTTTGGTTGGTTTGGCAAAATGTGAGAAACAGATATAGAGATCTAATTATTATAGATTTCTGATTCTATCCCAAATATGATAGAACTAACATTGATGTCTCCAAAATTACCCTTCTTATATGAGGATGCTACACATTCTGAATTAATGTGGAATATCATGTTAGGACATGTATATTAATAATTCTGCAAAGGGCATTGCATTTCATGTATGGTTTCCTCAACTTCTAGTGAAGTAAGCTTGCATTGACACTTGGTATACATATTATCCTTTTGTTGTGGTTTCAGGCCCTGAGAGCAATATCTCACAATTACCCCAACATAGTCAACAGATTCTGGGAACAAATTTCAGCTACTGTTTATGAATTGCTGCAAATACAAATTCTTGATGATTCTAGCTCTGAAGTTGTTGGTTCATGTACGGGCGAAATTGGCCAAACCTTAGGGTCAACCATGGAGAGATGCATTATGGCTGGTATCAAGGTATATTCTTTGCTCCAGCTGTATAGGGTTAATATCTTAAACCTTAATACATAGTATAATATCCTAAGAGTTCGTTTGGTTCGCGGCCGGAATTAAAATCGAAATCGGAATGGATTATAATGGAAATTGGAATAGCCATATTCACCGACGTGTTTGGTTCATAACTGGAATCGGAATTGGAATTAGAATGAGATTTGAATATTGGAGGAGAGTCGGGATTGGTGCATTTCCCATTCTCCCTTGGAATCGGAATGGGAATGGGACTCCCCCCGCACCAAACATGCCCTAAATTCACTGTTGCATCTTGCGTCATATCTTTTCTACAAACTATCTATTTTCCTATCAAGCCATTTGGAAACTTTGTGTATATGATCATTAGATATCACATATGGCTGAAATGGGAACTACATGACTTATATAATAAATTGTAAAAGAAATCATTTGTAATTACATAACCAATGAAATGGTGTACTAATATATCTGGTTTTTTACAAGGTTGCAAATTATTATGGGTTATGTATCCCAGCCATCGAGTACAGTAGTTCATCTTGCCATCTTGGGCACATATAACACACTTCCAACATGTTTATACTCATGAGGATAGGTGTTCTCGAATGTCAAAATATTGTTTTGCATAAGGCTTGTGTATTTATAATTGTTATAATTATTTTTCTTTTTTTTTTGAGGGAATGGGAGGCCAAGCAATCCCGAAAATTAATCAGTATAATAATTTTCAGTGAGTGTTGACAATTCATTGTGGACGCCAATTTCTAATACACAGACCTTTTTTAAGTGCTCATATGCACACTTGCATGGACACTCAGAAGTCCTGTTTGTTGAGTTTGTCGGGCGAAAAAATCTTAAATTCTGAAATGCTGCTAATAGTTTGTTTCAAGAGTCAAAGTGGTACCTATACTTGTATTGTTGTACCTTACTGGTGTGTTGTGGATGGGTATGATACTGTACTGCAACACGGTATTGCCTTGGGATTCCAGCACTAGAAAAGTGAACTGTGTGACATGTATTGTTATGGTACTGTACCGAGGGGTGAGCCAGTATGGTACTGTACATCCAATACAGACCAATATGTATCAATTGACATTGCATCTCTCCCTGCTATACATGCGTCAAGTCTGCAAACTCCGGTATACCTTGCTCCTGTTACACTTAGTTATGGTGGATCGCATGTATCTTCACATTTTCCCCAATTTTCCTCTTTCTCCTTGCTGTATGCATATGTTGTAATCCAGTTACTTGTCTTGACTTCCATCATGTTTCCTTCAGGGCATTAAATCTGTATGTACATAGTATAAAGTCAAAGCAAAACAAAATTTTCCTCTGGATTACAGCGTCTATGGACTTAATATCACATAAATTTAAATTAGCAAAAAAACAACCATTTGTCATTATCTTTAAACTCATTTTCAGACATGAACTTTTAGTATTCTCCTTCGGCTAATTGAATCATCTTGTACATTTCTTTCTGAGTAAACAGAGCTTAGCTTAGTATACCCTGGACTATTGCAATCAGGTTCTGTCCATATTTCTTCTTAATGTATAGCCATGTAATTCTCACTTGCTATTTACTAGCATATAAAAAAATATTGTCATTTTTATCTGTAGTTTTTATCATGAATTTTGAGCTATTTGTTAAATATAGTTGTGCAATTTTTGATAAATGAAATTAATAAATGAATGTGTTAAACAGATGATATATGATGATAGATTTTTATGGATTAGGTGAAAGATATTTTGACTTTTTCAAAACATGCTATTCTTAAGTAAGATGCCAAAAACTTCTTTTAAATCGAATCTATTATGTTTTTGCCTATGTCTACAAAATACATGTATCACAGTGTACCACATCCACTCTTGACATACACCGGCACTGGAGGATATGCAAGTTCCTTAAACTATTTCTGACTGACATGCTACAGTGCATTTTTATGTAATAGTTTTCAGAGTGCATGATAGTTTATTCTAAATCAAAGAAATCCACAAACTATCTAATGTTTAAATTATGTGCACTAGCTATAGTTATTCTCTGGCAACATAATCTGGAAGGGATGGGTTACTATAATACAAGTTAAGCTAATCAAACCCTATGATATGAAACTGACTTGTGATTTAGGTTTTGGATGAGTGTCTTCGTGCAGCATCTGGATTTAAAGGAGCAGATGACCTTCTAGAATGCAGACTACAAGACATCCAACAGATATCTGATTCTTCTAGAAGGAAGAGGATTTCGTCTGCCCCCTCATACGAACTTGATGGTCTAGGGGCATCAAGCAATTATACAGCAGATTGTCAGTCTGGTCGTGAGCAGTGGAATGGGATGATTGAGAAGCATCTACCTAAGTGTTTGGCACATGCTTCTCCTATGGTATGTTATAATGTTGCTGACTCATCTTTTTTTTTTTTTAATTCATCTTTCAAGACATCATATTCTTTAGTTACCACTTCTAAGTTTAGGTTTGAGTCCAACTAAACTAAGTAGCACTCCTATTTGTGGAATGGGCGTCAACCTTCCTTTTACATTCTTGAGCTTACCCTCATGTCTCTTTGTTGTGCTTGGAGATTATTAGGAATATACTTGAAAGGGCATGGGACAAGTTCAATCTTGGTAATGTGATGTTCAGTTCTTATTACATAGTGAAGATTATATTCAGATGAGAATGAGTAATACATATAACTCAGTGCAGGCCTATCCTTGTTTTTCGTTCGTGTACTCAAAATACCTGCTAATCTCCACATTGTGTACTGCTGTTGACTGGTACAAATATCTGGAAATATTTACAGTTGTTGGCTGTATACTGCTTATCTGCTAGGGCCACCGGATATCATGCACCATTAAACCATACCCATTAA
Organism: Phoenix roebelenii; assembly: GCA_025769935.1. Lineage (NCBI taxonomy): Eukaryota > Viridiplantae > Streptophyta > Magnoliopsida > Arecales > Arecaceae > Phoenix > Phoenix roebelenii. The sequence goes on along the minus strand of JAOXJJ010000395.1, from coordinate 4,292,274 downwards.
ACCATATCATGCACCATTATCATGCACTGGATATCTGCTTATGATGGTTTCTGATTTTTTGATTTATGAATCTAAGCTGCTATACAACTGCTAGCACGATTTTCATGATGGTAGAGAGTGGGGACTAGGGACTCAGAATGACTTGAAGAAGTAAGTATTTGTAATTCTGCTAAGTGTTGGGTGCATCTTGAGGAAGTGTTCAAAATAAAATTCAGCAAGTGAGACATTAATCAGGAAAAAGCAGAATGTATCTGTGGATGGACATAAGTCAGCTGAATCCAGATTATGTCTAGATTATGGAATTTAATTTAATTATGTAAGAAGCAAATTTATTATTCATCATTTAGTCATTTAAAAATAGTGAAGATGTACGTTAAGTCCAGAGATGAATTGCAAATTAATTTGCACGTGGATTTTAAAAAAATTTCCTCTTAAATCTGACCTCAAGTAGTTGTGACATGGCTTGGTGGTTATGGTTATGTTTTTCTTAAAGTTGTGCTTTTATTACTTCAGGTGAGGGCAGCATCAGTTACATGCTTTGCAGGAATGACTTCTACCGTTTTCTTCTCTCTTACCGAGGACAAACAAGAATTTGTTATTTCTTCAGCTGTATGTTCAGCCAACTTTGTGGCTTAGGTCTAGTGATAGATGCAATGAGCTGTTTCTTAACAGAAGTTAGACAACAAGAATGTGTCTAAATAGCCAATTATATATCCTGCGTAGGTTACTGCAGCAGTCAGAGATGCAGCTCCATCTGTCAGATCAGCTGCTTGCAGGGCCATTGGTGTAATTGCATGTTTCTCACAAATTGTTTCTCGGTACTTTTTTCAGCTTGTTTTAGATTTTGAGAATGCATAAGTCTAAATCTATTAATCAATCTACGGATTCATTTGTGAACAATAATAATCAGAAGAGTTCCTTTTTTCAGCTCAAGGGTGCTTAATGAGATTATTCATGCTGCTGAGTTCAACACACATGACCCCTTAGCCTCAGTATCTGCACCCTCCCTTAACACTGTTGCTTTTCTATTATTCTTAGATATTAACTTATAGACTTATTTCATTTTTTTCGATACTTCATTCAGGTTCGTATTACGGCCTCCTGGGCTTTAGCAAACATATGTGATTCTCTTCGCCACAAAGCAACCGAATTGCGCTTGGAGAACTCAGCAGGTAGTTTTGGCAAGTACTGACCTGGTTTTGCTAGTTTTTATTGTTCAAACTCATATGTCCTTGAATTCTCAAATGCAGGTGAAGTTACTGATTATAAGTGCATATCTCTTTTAGTGGAGAGTGCTTTGCAGTTAACCAAGGATGGTGATAAGGTGAGGAGATTAACATACAACTGTCTCATCTAATGATAAACATGCGCTTACTTGGTCATTGCAATATATAACTAAACAATATAGGGATTCATAAAATGAGAAAACAATGAATGTATAACTACTTTAATTACTAGCCGTTAAAGCCCAGTAGCTGAACTCTTCTATTGAGGCTTCTGTACTTGCTTCAGATTTCAGAATCTTGTCTTGTCTCTTGTTCCTGCATTCACTTCCTTATGCTTTTTGCCCCATCTTCAGGAAAAGATATTTCATCTCTACAGTTTACCAAAATTAAAGATGATGAATAATGCATACTAAGCTCAGGTTCTGTATAACTTCTTTCATCTCTATATTTCTGCATCGGTATCCATAGCTTGAGAAAAAAATCCACTCAAATGTTTCAACTACTTTCACAAGAAGTTCAAATAAACCTCACCATCCAACAATTTCAGTTTAAATGTTTCACCCCAGAAACTTTTGATGGTGTTTAAGCTTATTTGCAGTCAAATTCTTCTCATCTTTTATTGGTTGTGGCTCTCTCATTATGCAAGGACAAATAGGTTTTCAAATAACCATCATCTTGCATACCAATCATCTATCATCTTGTTTTGAACAAAGGTCCACTATGTAATAGGATGGTCCACACCATTTCATTGGGACCATTGTAATGAACATAATGAGAAAAGTTTGTCATAAGAATATTTGTACCATGCTATCAGTCATGGCTGGAGGAGGTTTGCCATCTTCAAGTAAGGTTCATACATCAAATGATGTTGTGATAGTTTTTGATATTCTCCCTAGCTTTCTTTGTCGCTTTGGTGAGAACCATTTCTTGTGAGACAATCTTTACATGTCACATTGGAAATAATGGATGTCTTACTTCTACCACCAAAATGCCCTGAAAATAGCCACCAATGATTGGAGGACCATTGGTAAGCACCTTGGTATGAGTATTAAAGGTGTGATCTTAATATACTGTAATTTAGTACAATCTAGTAGTTTCAACAAAATTTCAATTTCTATCGGTGCAATCTTGTATCTCAAGTGCAGTGTTGCTTGATTTCTTTCTTTTGTCTGTGCCCTAGTTTTATTAGCTGGTTCGAGATAGACAACCTTGGAAGTTGGAACTCTATACCATGGTAGTCGAACTACTTAGGCGACTCAAGGGAAAATACATTACTTAAGTGCTGATATACCTAGCTTAATTTAGAAGTACCTTTCTTCTTCATTTTGGGTTCGTACTATATTTAATAATGTAATATTTTGACAAGCATCATGTCATTTGTTGTGAACATATTGCATAGATGGGTAACTATAAGGAACACTTCTTAAATTGTACTAAAGTTTGTAAAATCTATTGGGAATATAACATATGCCATTTTGTTAGCTCACATGGTACAGATTGTTTGTCTTCTTTAGTGGTCAAACGAGTTGGAGGTTGGAACATAGGTCCATAATTTCAAATTTAAAAGGCCTGGAATGCTTATAAAGTGATATGCATTTGAATGGACCTCAAAAGAAAGTTGTATTGCATTATACACACATGCACACACATATTCTGAATTTATGGTATTTAAACATAGTTTTATTTAAAAATTATTAAAAATATATAAATAACTAATAAATATAAAAAATTAGTACTATGTAATAGATAAATCAGATATATATTTTTTGAAGTAGAAAATATTATCTTAATCGTAACAAAATTTTACTATTTTTAAATAATTGATAAATTGATGTACCTGATAAACCTACAGGGAATAGAACCATTAAGAGAAAATGAGCTAGAGTGTGACATTAGTTGGGATCATGAGCAAATACTCTCGTGTCGGCACCATTAGAAGTGAAACTGGTGCAACATAGTTCAAGGGAGGAGGGATAATCAGATAGAAGCAGCATTTAGCTGGTAGTTATTTCGGCATATCTATATACTGAAAATATCCATGGGAGTTTCAACAATTGATGAGAAGCACTTTGCTGATTTCATAGCAGCAAAGGATAGGGCTGCCAAGAAGAAGGCAGAGGTGGGTCATCGAACAGCAGAGACCGCTTTCTATCGCTTCAGGGAGTTAGAGGAGACGTCCGCTCTAGATAACGAGGCGGTACAGGTCCAGGCTACCATTCAGGCAATCTTGGATGATCAGTGGTAGCAGGATGAGGTGGCTAAGCATAAGGCTCGATTTGGACCCTTATACTATGAGTCGGGCTTCGGTTCTATATGCAGCAGGGCAGATCAAGAGTTCAGAAGAACCTACTCAGTTAAGGAGGCCGTCAGTAGAGGCGGTGGTCGTATTGCATCTATACTGAAGACTTTTGGTAGCAAAAAGAAGTCCTTCAGGATGATTCTATCAGAAGGCACCATCCATAATTTAGATCCACATGCTTCTCCAGTAAGGATTCGAAGCAGCAAAGGCTTGACATAATGCTAAAGAAGGATAAGAAGGATATGCGGCGAGCTATTGGATTCTGGTTCCACTTCAGCTATATTCCAGCAAATACGACAGACAATACATACTATAGGTCTGTCTTTGCTGTCTTTTCCTCCATATAGGTTGTTGGCATTAGTATAGATCCTTCAGGACCAAAAGACATCTACGATGAGCTTCTTAACAATGATAAGGAGCTTCTTGCCTCATACAAGAGCAAGTGGCCCACATATGGACTAACAGTGATGTGTGATGGTTATACTATTTCTATCAGGCAAAGCATCAACTTCTTGACATATTGTGATATAAATTTTTTTTCTATAAATTGGTTGATGCTTCTGATCAGGTGCACGGTGCCATGTACACCCTCAGATTAATAGAGGAGGTGATTGATCAGATAGAAAAAAAGAATGTAGTGCAGGTCATCACTAATAATGGGCTACAATATAAGGTCGCCGAAGAGATCTTAGAGTAGCAGCCCTATATTATCTGGACTCCATGTGCTGCACATTGTATCGATCTCATATTGATGGACATTGCGAAAATTCGTAGGGTGCAGCAGATAGTGGAGACAACCCAAACTATCATCTAATATATTTATAATCATATATAGGTCTTATCACTGATGAGGTATGTAAAGGAAGATCTTGAGATCATATGTGACACGGTTTGCTATCAACTACATTGCACTTGATAACCTTCTTAAGAGAAAAGCAATCCTGTATCAGATGTTTATCACCCCCGAGTGGGAAGAAAATAGATTTGCGAGGACCAACATTGAAGGGAGCATTGTTGAGGACTTGGTAACGAGGCAGACATTTTAGCAGTGGGCCGAGAAAATAGTGAAGGCTATCAAGCCATTGTACAAAGTGCTTCTGACTGTGGACAATGAGAGGTATCTCTAGATGGGTTTGTTTCATATGATGGATAGGACAGATTCAGATCAGGAAGGCAGATCTGACGTATACCCAAGAGTATATCGACATCATTGAGCGGTGGTGAGACTACCAAATAAGTAGAAACTTACATATAGCAGATAAGTAAGAATATTGAAAATTAGATTGTTCATGTACTTGTACAATTTTACTAAAACAATTACGAACTCTATCTGCAGTATACTACATGAACTTGAGGTTTTAATACATTGTATCTGGAATCGATATGGATGACAAACTTCTGGCCGCTCTGCATAAGATGATTTATAAGATAGAGTCTGATCTAGAAGGCACGGCGTGATGTCTAAAAGAGGTAAGTTAACTCAAGTGGCATGTGTAAGTTAACTGATATCTTCAATTATTAACATATTATAATATGTTTTTTTTACAAACCAAAATATTTAGAAGGCACTGACAGCTTTGGAGTCTCGGCAATTATCGTAAGTATGAAAAGTATAAATTCAGATATATTATACATGAATAATAACTATTACTTGACGTTAAATAGTTACTAATATGATATTATCTTATATGTAATTTTCTTCAATATTTTTACAGATAAATTGTGGATTCATTTTGGTTTGTCCACGAGAAATCTTAAGCAGCTAACTATTCAGATCCTCTCCCAAATGTCTTCTTGAGTGACTGTGAGCGCAATTGGTTCACCTTCACCCTCATCTACAGCAAGCAGAGGAATCATCTGATACAAAAATGTCTCGACGACTTTGTATATGTTCACTGAAATCTGAGGTTGAGGCTGAAATGCATTCAAGTGAAAGTGAAGATAAAGTACATAGATCTGATCTATAATGCTTTCGTTGACAATGAGGATGATCTTATGATCAGATGGCTTATGGGCCAGCAACAGAAGTCGGAGCTTGATGAGCGAGGATCATCTCCATGACCAGCCAATTTTGTTGCTAGTAAGGCTAAGATTGATGCAGAGCAATGGGCAGATCACAATATTTCACGCATCTTTCCAGCTGATTAACCATAGCCATAGAGATTACTGGGGAGCCGGTCATCACATGACTCCTTATCTGAAACGTCCTTTCAAAGATATGATGGAGAGTTAGATGAGGCCGCCATGTTATTCGATCAAGAGGACAACATCCATCCTTCCAGCATAGCCAGATAGAGAGGGGCACGAAGGATAAGCAGATAGTTGCCCAGCACACTAAAAAAGAAAAAGAAAAGACATGTAGCCCCATTAGAGAGTGCTGAGGAGCCAGTTTACTCATATTCAAAGATCAGGAGCAACAACGATGACAGTTCTGGTGGTTATGGATCTACTGGCAAGAAAGAGTGAAGAACATGAGACCACCATTTATGAGACAGTGGCAGGGTGGTCTTCGATTCACCGATGAGTGCCAGTTTATGCATGCTACACAGAATAGGGACCACGGTGCACGATTTGGTAAAGTCTGCGAGGTTACAACTGCATATAGGAGACGGGCTCCTCGAGGTCATTTAAAGAACACGATATAGTTGCAGATTATCTCGTACGTGGAGAAGGATCCATAAATGTATCGGATTCCGAGTCGTATACTGGATCTTATTATCCGCAACTATAGCTAGCTTATGAGCTATACGGATACGGATATGGTGCGTCCGAGGCATTGTCTTTCGGTGACTACTATCCTACGCAGCTCGGAGCATCTTGCGAGTCGGCTTTTGCTACCGGTATATTTAGATAAACCTACTGTATTATCGGCTGTAGGATACCTCTCAGAGCCAAAGTTTCAGCGAGAGATTCGAGAATGCTTATAACCCGGAGCGCGTTTCTTATGGGATGAACATGCAGGACTGCAACGTCGCTTAGTTAGAGGGGTGGGCTGATATGCCTCGACTATGCTAATGATTCAGATATCTACGAGAGGCATCGCCACTCAACGAGATTTTAGAGATCAGTATGTATGTTGTACTTTAAATATATGTAATTGATTGTATTATTTTATATTTTCTATCTTGTTAGTTGATTTTAGGATAATTCATGTTGCTTCTTGTAGCATGTAATATCTCACTAATTATTTTATGTTTTGTATTACTTTAAAATAATAAGATTATACCAAGATCATAGAAGCATCAAAAAATATCATATTATACTTAAAATCGTTGAAAAAATTGAAAAAAAATTAATTACTAATTAATCAAACTGGAACAGCTTCATATTAAAAAAAATGGGCATGTCGGTTCCGAACCGGTACGTCCAAGCATACCATATTTCGGTACGATATCGAACTGGTACTGCACTGATCTGCCCGCTGATTGGTATGGATCCGGGTACCAGTTCAGCGAACATTGCTAGATGTACTTATTGATATTGCTTTGACAAATCTTACCTTCTTTGCTGTTGGGGTGTTATACCAAGTGGAACAATCATAATCCACTGTAGGAAGGCTATAGAATTCAACCTTCCCTATTAATTCTCTACTGCCAAAAGAATTATCTGAGTTACATCTTCAGCTGTTTAATACTGTCCATTCCTTTATTTGTGAAATGATCTAGGTTATTTGTGAATTCCTCGTTTTATCAGGATGAGGACGAGTATTCCATTTTTTGCATGTCCAACAGTTATTACCTCTACTTTAGAATAAATTTTTAATTAATTTGTAGTTTCTAAAGGTTTACTTTTTTATTAGATTAAATCTAATGCTGTGAGGGCCCTTGGAAATCTTTCAAGATTCATCAGATTTACTCATCATTCTATATCAAACGATAGGCCAAGGTATGGCTTTTTGGAACTCCACTAGGCTCACTGAATTTTCACCAAGCAATGTCTGTAAAACCTGAAATAGCCTTTCTTTTATTGGCAAGCAGCGTGTCATATTCAACCTTGTCTGGTGATCTCCAGTGGCTTGAGAGAATGGTGCAAGCATTTGTTTCATGTGTGACTACTGGAAATGTAAAGGTACATCGTCCCTGTGTTTATATTCTGACATCAAACAATTCAGAAATTATTTTAGTAAACTTGCAATGCTAGAAGAACTAGCAGTCTTTATATGGGACATATCCTAATAATTATAGATTTTATGGATTATTGATGGTGACAGTTGATCATCGTATGATTCTTTGGCAAAGTGTAACTATTTGGTTTTGCTACTTAGCTAATTTACTTGGAAAGATTCATTAATATTGCTACTTGTTGTGGATCACCTTGAACTTTTGGGCTTGTGTCCAGGTCCAGTGGAATGTTTGCCATGCTTTGAGCAACTTATTTATGAATGACACATTGAAGCTGCATGATGCATCTTGGTAAGGAGCCATTTTTCATGTGCAATTTTGTTATTAGGCTAGTTTGATAGACAATAGCAATGTCTCCATGTCTTAAATATTCGACTGAAATATTGTGACGCTTTTACTTACCACTCTGGTCTGAATTTATGCTCAAAATGCCTGGAAAATAATAATCATGTGCTTTAAAGATCATTTAGAATGCATCAAGCAGCCTACAGGTTTAATGGCTTGACACCCTGTATTGATATTATTTATGGTTTAGAACCGTACAAACCTGTTGTATTTTGGTTCATAGTTCATACGTTTTTGGTTGTGTAAATCAAAATCATGTTGTCGATCGATAATTTATTTGCTATATAATTCATTTTAAAACAACAGCACCATTGGTATTTCTCATTTTGTGTTCAGTTGATGCCTTAAATTGGGGAGTAGCATATCTCATAGACATCCATGCACACAGTTTTATTTACGGATTAACTTAAAATTGAACCTCATTAGTCACAATTTTTGCTCTTTGTACCCTAGTAGACTACCAGAATTGCTGTATTCAATATTATAGCTTGATTGCCCTTTCTAACCCCCAACTGACCCCTCGCCCCACCATAACTATGGCTTACCTTTTTTTCTTTTCTTTTTAATCTTTTCCATTGTTATTCTTGTTTATTCATATGATCTGTTTCTGACTCGTCAGTTTTCATTGATTATGTAAGACTTGCTTGGCCTTACTTTCATGTTGATGGTTTCATGGAAGGAGTTTGTTTTAAAGATTATCTTGTGTGGCATCTGACAGGGCACCTGCTGTTTATAGCATTCTTCTATTGCTCCTTCGTGACTCTACCAATTTTAAGATCAGAATACATGCTGCTGTTGCATTAGCTGTTCCAGCAACAAGGCTTGGTTAGCGATGATCTCTCTCTCTCTCTATTTATATCTATCTATCTATCTATCTATCTATCTATATATATATATATATATATATATATATATCCCCTTCCACCCTCGCGCGCGCACACAAACCAACCAACCCTACATATTGCACTCTCGGTATAACTTTGTGCTACTGTTACTTTATGTTTTCAATTGCCATTTAAAACTAGACTTAAAAGATCATCAAAATGTATTTGTTGTGTTGTTATTACATATTCGTTTGTGCAATATGGAGTCTGTAAGTTAAACAGCATGCAGCATATTATGTTCTACTTATCAGTTTGGTGTTATAAAAGATCATATGCTTATTGATCCATTCTATTATTATATTTCATTCTTATTTAAAATTATTGGTTTTTCCAAAGACATTGTGCTTCAATGATGCTCGTTAGAAACCTCATAACAAGTAGCTGCCAACTATCAATTTTTTGGTCTCTATTATTGTCAAATAGTGTTTCTCCCAGGTTTTGACAAGACATGATACAATGCTAGCAAATTTCACATCATTCCAGCATACTTTTAAGAATACTTGTGGCAATAACTCTAACATGACTAATATTTTTCAACAGATTGGCATGAATAATCAACATTATTTTTACATGGAATCAGTCCAAAATAAAATTGATTTTCTGCATAGTATTATGACATATGATCCTCAGTCAAACAATTTACTTGCGCGTGAAGTCCTTGTAACTCTAGAATTAACAAAAAGAATTGTCAACATGGCATCCCTTGTTACTTTGCTTCCTCATATTTATTCAATATACAATAGCTTTCCTTAGGCCATCATTCTGTCCATCTACATGGCTGCTGCTTCAGTGACTAGAGATTTCGATCCTAATAGATATTCGTGTTTCTTTTGTACAATGCAGATTATGGGAGCTCATTTCCCGATGTCGTTGCTTCAGTGACTAGAGATTTCGATCCTAATAGATATTCGTGTTTCTTTTGTACAATGCAGATTATGGGAGCTCATT
>JAOXJJ010000395.1:4224730-4273281 GCA_025769935.1 Phoenix roebelenii | reverse complement strand
TAAAATCATTATTCACTCAGTAATATATATATATATATATATATATATATTAAGGGGAGTCCTTCTGCGAGTGCTGGCCGCCCCCACAACGCTTCTTCCGCCGCAGCCACCACCATCGCCATCTCCTCGCCGGCGCCGCTCCCTCCGCCGAATTCATTGGAAACTATCCATTAAACTAAGACTATTTACTCTTTTCATCTCCATCTACAATCCCCCCATTCGATCGCTCTGAACCAGAGAGCAAGCTGATCAAGTGCAGAATGTTGGGAGCCGACTCAAGCTTTCGAGGTAAGACCTAGGAAACAAACTAAAGCCAACTTAAAAATATCAAAACAAAGTTTAATGTCCAACATTGAACCTAGGAATAATGGTGATTTACTGATTTCTTTGTATCTATCTATTGCTCCTCTTTTTTTTTTTTGTGTGTGTGTGTGTATTGGAGAATTTGTTCTTGGTTTTAAGCTACAGCTCCTTACTGTAACAGCTTAACAGTAGCTTGGATTAATGGAAATTGAGAATCTTCATTTTAATTTAATTATTCCTTCTCCATTTGCCTTTATTACTGCTAATATTTGATGCCAATAGCCGCTTTTTCTGGCTGCTATTTCTAACTGTTTCCTCTCCTCCTGTAGGCTGCAGTCCTTGGTATCTATAATCCATATGTACACGCTTCCAAAAAAAAATGATCCTTATAAAGAATTATTTATTAAAATTTTTATAGTTTGATCAAATTAAAATATATAGATGTTGGAGCCTTGATGAGTGTAACATTTCACTTCTTCAGCAGGTTGGTGAGCTCTTCGTTGCTGCTGCTCTCATCTGCAAGGCTCGCCCTGGCACCACCAGGTTTTGTTCGTTTCTTCCACCTTTCCCTTCGCTTACACCTCTTTTGTTAGCTTCCTTGTTGACCCTACCGTCCCTCTATGCTTCCACGTACGCTTCGCGTCCGATGCCTCTTCATTTCTTTTAAGGGGGCATCGTATATCTGCGGTTAGATCTTTGTTAGTGGCTAAGAGACAAAAGTTCCCATTTATTGTTGGAGTTTTAATTTATAAAGATTTTTACATTTTAAAAATTAAATCAATCTCGTCTTCTATTTATTAGTTGTTTCTAAATTCCAATACAATAAAACACTATCTGTTTCCTCACTCACTGATGCTCTCTCTTCTAAGCGACTCTGCTTCCACACTCTGAGATAAATATTATATATTTCTTCATTTCCACTTTTTGCTTCTTTTTTTTTTTATGTATTTAAAGTAGTTATTCAGATCAAATCTCTCACCAATCATATTTGTTGTTGTCATACCTTAAAAATAAAATCACTACAAACCTTTATATAGGGAGACGAACTACGCTTTTAGAATAGTATTCTCGTACGCCTCAATCTGTGCGAACTTTCAACCAATTAATTTTTAAAAATTTTATATCAATCTACTATTTTAAAGCACAACAGCAATTTTTAGGTGTTAAATTTCAACACTTATAACTAGAGAACCAGAAATTGGATGAGAGGGAATTACAAACTGAATGAGCGATATACATTTTCTTATTTTTAGATTTTTTAAATAAAATTATAATTATGACATCATAATAATATTGCTGACATCCGATCAAATCGGTCCGCCTGGTCAATCTGGGAATCGATAGCTTGTCGGTTTACCATCCACTTTGGTTTTAAAAATATAGGCAACAATCCAAACTTCGATGTCGAGTCAACAACTTTTCTTCAGAACTTATATTAAACAACAACTTTGTCTTAGAACTTTAATTAATAGAGAATGATCATCAACATATATACATATACAAATACATTCATACATATCTACATACATATATATATATATATATGCGCACGCATACACATATACACACACAAATAGAGGGGGAGAGAGAGCGCTCATATTAACTAGCAGCTTTTTATCGGTGTTAAAATATTTGTAAAAAAATAGTAAAAGAAAAAGTGAGAGAGAATAAAAAATATTTTTTAGTTTATCACATTCGATACATCTCAGGAGTTATATGCATATACATAAATTCTATGTAAGAAAAACGATGTGGATTAACAAAGAAAAATATTATAGACGATATAGATTGTTATATGATTCCTAAAATTTTTCTAACAAGATAATGCTAACAAACAAAAATAACATAGATTGATACAACATCACGCTAACAAAAAAGAGGGTTTTTTGTTTGAATACTTTTCTAAATATTGGATTTTGCATGAATACCCTTCCAAAATTGATATTTGCATGTATACCCTCGTAAAACACTTATTTTACGATTCTACCATTTTTTATTTTTATTTTTGCATATGTACCTATGCTATTTAATGATGTTACAAAATTAACGGTTTCAAATTAAAATGACTAAAATACCCTTAATGGGTAGACATGCAAATAGATCGCGATCCTAATAGCAGAAAAAGAAAACAGGAACAATAGCATAATTTTAAAATTTTATTTTATTTTTAATTAATATAAATATGATTTTTCTTAACATCATTAGAACAACCGTTATATTACGAACATTTGTACAAAATCCGATATTTAGAAGGATATCCATGCAAAAAACCCTAAAAAAATAATTATTGGTGATGCAAGTTGTTATGTGATCCCTAAAATTATGCTAACATTTTTAGAAACTTTAGTCAATATTGAACTCATATTAGAAAGAGATTGCAACAAGATGTCAGGTAGCTAAATATAGCCCATATATCTCAACAAATTCTCATGGTTACACTTATATTGGGAATAATTTATACCTAATATTTCGCAATACAAGTTTAAACCTCGAATAACTTTGTTTAAAAACCCTCCCTTATTCCCTCCACCCTTAGAGAAAGAAAAGGCCAATTAAAACTTCTCATAGCATTAATGTAATATTTAATACAAGCCTAATAATATAATATAACAATATGTATAATATAATATAACTATTATTCCATCGAGGCTGCCTCGTTGCCAGCCTGGAGAAGGCGGATTGGATGGCAACAATTAGTTCCATCCAGGAATTAGCACAGGGGTTTCAAAGAAAAGGATTCGATTGGAGGAGCAAAGAAACTAACATGCATTTTTCCGTTAATTGCTACACACTAATCTCATTCCGCTCTAAGTAATTCAATGAACCATCAAGTGGTTCGATCATGATTGCGCCCAACCCAAACTTCATTTTTTGTTAAACCAATATTAGGAGTGGCAATGCTTAAATATTTAATCTATTTAACTTGATTCAATTGATTATAGATCGAACTAAATTATTTATTCAATAAAAAAATTGTATTTAGATTTGATTTTTTGATCAATTTAGTAAATAGATTGATTTTTAGATTGATGAATTTTTGATCAATCTTATATCTGATTCGATCGATTCAACCTGATTGCTATCTTGAAATAATATATAGGGTTTGTTCATCCTTATGAAAATAAAAAACCAAAAACTTAAGTCGTTGTCTGGAAGTTTCTGTTCTCCTATCACACCACAGGAAGTAGATGAGGACCGAAGGTTTGGACCACAAACAGTTGGCACCTGTAGACAACCAAACCCCACATTTAAATGTCATCTTTTTTCACACAATCGTCTTTCCTTTCTTTATGCTACCGCCCGTATGTCCACTTGTATTTAGATAAAGGAAGTCTTTTTCATGGATGCCTTGGCTCTGTTGGTACCTTTTTCTTAAAAAAAAAACAAGCTAAAATTTAATACAGAAAATATATTTAATTATTTTATCTTTTTTCTATTTTGTATAATTTTTATTATTTCTAAAAAAAATAAAGATGAAAAATTTTTACTTTTATTTTTAAAATAAATTTTTATCCTTGTCCCTCCAATCTCTTTTCTTTCGCATCATTTTGCTCTCAGCCTTACCATCTCAATCCAATCATGCTGCCTTCCCAAGCTTCGCTGAATATCTTTCTGCCCAATGTTGAGCTATTTTTTATTTCTGACCATATATATTGGCAACATGCCCCACTTCCACCTTGCCCACTTGCCCGCCTTATTCCTTCTTTTTCTTAGCCTATCCTTTTCAAAACAACACTCACTACATTCTCTCCATCATTCTTTTTATTTCTTTTTCTTCATCTAATATCTCAAGGGCAAAGCAAGAAACATAAATTTTGACTCCTTGTCTGACTTAAGTGCAGGTCCATCCTTTCGGAAATCTATCTATTCTACTATTTTCTCTGTACTCGCGAAGGAGGTTCATTCTTGAAGCCTCTCACCTACATGCATGTGGTGTTTCAATGACCACATGTATAGCACAAGTCGCACTCTAATCATATTCAATTTGGAGCCCTTGTTTGACTTTGAACCTTAGGTATACCTTGTTTCTCATCAAAATATTACATGCATACATAATTATTTTTTAATTTTTACAAAAAAATATGTAGAATTAGAACGAGAGAAATCTCAGTTAAAATATTGACGAAGATATAACTCAAGCTTAAGTCCTTGGTATTGAGCCACAAAATATTTTATTAACTACACCAATGGATACTTTCTTCTTTAATTAAAATTAAATCATCATTAAAATAAATAATCAAGTACGGGATTTCAGTAGAGTCAAATAGCTGATAAACAAGTCAAAATCAAATTTAAATTGCTTGAGACTGGGATGGAATTTTGATACACAGCCGACAATTCAAAATGCTTTAAAATTGGTGCATAAAGTTGACGGGATCATGCACAAGTGATAATCTACCTTCAATGGATCGTTAAGAACTTTTTGTTTTCTAATCTCAGCTAAGAAATACTTCATTTATACTTGGCTTTCCAAAACACCCAGTTCAAAGTTCAAACGGCGTTTGCTGTCACAAGTTTCGAATGCGTGTGTTTTTTTTTCGGGGACAAGTCAGCATGTTTTGTGTTTGGGCAAACTGGTATTCCAAGCCTCTAGTGTTTTTGATCGCTCGCCAATCGGGACCATAGGAATTTTATCGGACGGCATCTGATTGGTTAAATATCTTCATTCGATGTTGATTTAGATTCGTGTCCATTGGGCTCACGGAGACGGAGACTGACACCTCCCACGACCACGTGATACCGTGTCAGGGCCCCAGTTGTGTCCGTCCATTAAATTCTTGACCCTTTTTTTTTATGGGAAACGTATTCCTTCCATACTCCCTTTGGTCCAGGTTTGCCCACTTGTTAAACATATTCCATTTATTTTTCAATCGCAGTAGCCATGATTCCTCACTCAAGTCGGACTCTTGCGTGAAATTTGAAGCTGGCTGCCGTTCTGAATTTTAGTATTTTTTTAAATTTTATTTAAATATAAAATAGAATACAGTAGCTTAGTTAACTGTGATTGGTAATATTAAAGAAAAGTATTGATCTAGAAATTTTTGTGAAATTAATTGGATGAAGTTTTTTCTTCCATAATTTTTTATTACAGATCTCAATATTTTCCATACTTATTATCAGATATTTGATTTGAAATTATTTAGCTTCTTTTTTTTCACATCTGCTGCTATTCTTTTTTTTTTACAATGTAACCCATCCTTACCTTTTATCTGTGCTATAAATATAAT
Organism: Phoenix roebelenii; assembly: GCA_025769935.1. Lineage (NCBI taxonomy): Eukaryota > Viridiplantae > Streptophyta > Magnoliopsida > Arecales > Arecaceae > Phoenix > Phoenix roebelenii. The sequence goes on along the minus strand of JAOXJJ010000395.1, from coordinate 4,267,750 downwards.
TAATCTTCAATGGAAGGCCAGCGGCTCCTTTTTGCCTCCCTTCGTATATATAAAAAGATATGAAAACGATTTCAAGGGAAACGAGCTTGATTTATTATGGTTTTTTCCTCATCGTTTCCCGTTTCAATATGTCCTTTTCCCAGAAGCTACTCGGCCTTTTTCTCTCCCATGACTCTTTATGCTGTCCGCACGCAATTCTATAACACTTTTAGGTATAATAATATAATTAACAAAGAACGAAATCTTTTACCACCGCTTCCACTTATGGTAGCCAGAAAGAACTCGAGATTCGTCCCCTCGGTTCACACTCTCAAACGTTAGTCTACTACTGTAGTCAAAAACTAATGCTAATTTAAAAATCATAAATGATAAACCACTAAACCCAACCTCACACTCTCTTACTTAACAGTGAAACTAGGTCTGGGCCCTACATAAATCAGTGAGGGCACTGAGTTGGGTTTTTGGGTGCTTGTGGAGTTGTTGAACTAAGTATTTTTCATGGGGAAAATTTAGATGGTGGCCCACCAATTCACGCGCTTTTTAAGGCAGGTCAATCTCCTCGCAGTCTCCAAAACCACTGATTGAGAATTTGAGATCCAACTCTGGAAGGAAAAAAAAAAAAGGAGAGAGAGACTAGAAAAATAGAGGGAGAGAGATCTCCCCTTCCCCGGATCCAACAACACAAAGCGGAGGCTTTACATGACGCCTCCTCCTGCTCCGCTGTGCCCAAAAGACTGCCTTCAGAGAGAGACAGAGAGGTGAGGAGAGTGCTCTGCTAAGATATTGCACTAGAAGGAGGTGGGCTGGCTCCTTTACTCAATACTCAGGTACGGCCTTATGGGAACTTCATGAAACTCTCTCTTTATTGTTTATGGGAAGCCCATGTGGAGGGACTGCTGTTCCTCAGGAGCTCTGAGAGTGGTCTGATTATTGGGTGGTTTGGTGAGCTTCAGTGCTCTTCTTTCTCTCCCTTTTCTGTACCTTCTGTGGTTGTGATGGATCCTTTGATGGCTCCTTTGTTTTGGATAACTTTGAACTGGGGTTTAATATATAAGAGGTGGTGGTGGAGTCTAGCTTTTGTCTTTGCCCTTTTTGATCTGGATGTCTTGAGTGGTAGTTCAGGGTGGTGGCAGTGGTTGGTGTGGTTCTTCTCTTTTTGCTTTTGCTCTATTATTTCTTCTTGAGTATATGTCTTTTAATCTCTGTCATGGAAGAAAAAACGCAATCAATGGCTTCAGCTTTCAATGTTTCTCTTTTTAGGCCTCTGCTTTCTGTGTTCCTCATCATATAGATCATAATATCCAGTTTATGTACTTATTTTTCTTTCCATTTGTATGATCTATCACTCAGGTCCAGTTCAGATTTTTTTTCCTATGTCAGATCTGACCCTTCTCCCGGCTTTTATTAAATTGATTCATTTGATATCTCCTTGTTGCTGCAAAACCCATTAGTATTAGACCTCTTCTGGCTGGCTGTTACTATAGGAAGCAATACTGCCTTCCAGATGCCTCTTTTGGTTATAATCTAAACCTCAACTATCTACATCCCCTTACACTCTTTTACTTGTCACTATTACTGACCTTTTAATCAGCTTAACGCTTTTAAAGTCATGAGCAACCTATCTTTAGAAGTTGTAACATTCATTACTACTTCCTCAAATGACATGTCTTGTATTCGTAATCTTTATAAAGAAAATCTACTACTAACAACACTGAAACCAGTACTGTTTGAAATTGATGCATGCATATGTGATCTGTATGGAGCTTAAGAATTGCGTTTCTTCCCTGGAAAAACCCATTAACCAATTTTAAGCAGTCTTGATTCATCTTCTACCTCTCAGAAAAGGTGAGTGGAACTGAAAAAAGTGCATTTCAGTTTTTGGTGTCACAGGAGTAACATTTCTGTTCTATGGTTGATCTTTAGCTTAAGTTTTACTCCTTCAAGAACTACTTTGAAATATATGAAACCCCCTTTTTTGTTAAGTGCTTCTCTTGGGGTGTCAAAGGAAGACCTTTTATATTCTATGGTTGATCTTTAGCTCTAAATTTTTGCTCTGTTTTTTTTTTTTGAAGTTGTAAGACACCTCTTTAAAAAATTTTTCAGGTCTAATGGGAAAAGAGTACAATGGATCTCCCAAGATGCATCAGTTGGGATCCAGAAGGGAGCGCCTTACTTGGATCTTGGGCTTGAGTGGTCTCTGCGTTCTGTTTTACATGCTTGGTGCTTGGCAGAACACCATCACCCCATCCACATCCAATCCCATTTCCTCCATTGTGTCAAAATGCAATGGCCCCACCACCCAATCATCCTCCTCAGGCTCCAGCCTTGATTTCCAAGCTCACCACCAAGTAGGCTTCAATGAATCCTCACTTTCCACCGAGAAATTCCCCTCTTGTGACTTGAAATACAGTGAGTTCACCCCTTGTCAAGACCCAAGGAGAGCGCGGAAGTTTGTTAAGGCAATGCTGAAGTATCGAGAGCGGCACTGCCCTCAGAAAGAAGAGTTTCTCCGATGCTTAATCCCTGCGCCACCGAAGTACAAGAACCCATTCAAATGGCCGCAGAGTAGAGACTATGCTTGGTATGATAACATTCCTCATAGAGAGCTCAGCATTGAAAAAGCTGTTCAAAACTGGATCCAAGTTGAAGGCAGCCGATTTAGGTTCCCTGGTGGTGGCACAATGTTCCCAAGGGGTGCCGATTCTTACATCGATGATATTAATGCTCTCATCCCATTAACCAATGGAAACATTAGAACTGCAATTGATACTGGATGTGGAGTAAGGCAACATTACCTCTCTCTTTTGTGTTTTGAGCAGTTTGATTCTAAGAATGTGTGAATATCTGAGATCTTTTAATTTTGTTTGGTGATTGGAGGTTGCGAGCTGGGGGGCTTATCTTCTGAATAGGAACATTCTGGCCATGTCATTTGCTCCGAGAGATTCACACGAGGCACAGGTGCAGTTCGCATTGGAACGGGGAGTCCCAGCAATGATAGGTGTGATGGCAACAGAACGAATTCCATATCCTGCTAGAGCTTTCGACATGGCTCATTGCTCTCGATGTTTGATCCCTTGGGAAAAATATGGTAGGTTTTCATGACGTTATCCCTGTCAATAACAGACACAACTCATGCATATCTGAATTTCCTTGCTAGAGATTATGTCATTGTTTGCCTTTTGGCTTGCATCCTTTATATTCCAGAAGGAAATTATGGATCCTTTTATTTTCTTCGAAATGTCACAAATATTAGTTTAAGTCAAATTATTCATACATTCAGAAGTTTATCAAGTATAATTACTAGTGTTCTGCCACGAAAGCTTTACACTTTATATCGGTTGAACCTTGTTGATCATGTTCTTGTATTTTTTTTTTCATCAGATGGCCTGTATCTAATTGAAGTGGATAGAGTTTTGAGACCGGGAGGCTATTGGATCCTCTCAGGCCCTCCAATAAATTGGAAGAAACACTATCGAGGATGGGAGAGGACCCAAGAGGATCTGAAACATGAACAAGATGCAATTGAGGACTTAGCAAAGCGTCTTTGCTGGAAGAAAGTGATCGAGAAAGGTGATCTTGCAATTTGGCAAAAACCCATCAACCACATACAATGCATTCAAAACCGGAAGGTCTATAAAACACCACATATATGCAGGAATGACAATCCAGATGCTGCCTGGTAAGAGATCTATTTCTCTCAGTGTATGTTTTTGCTCTACCTTATGGACTACCACTAGTTTTGTGAATTTTTTGGCAGTGGACTTACAAATTTATTGAGCAGTGGGCATGCATCCAAATAGTTGCATATGTTAGTGATTGATGCCAATGATTAGGTGGCCCATAACCATCTTTCTACAAGAATACCACATTTTAGGCACCAATGTTGATGCATATGTTTGGCCAAAAAGAATTGAGCTCCACTGACAGAGACATGACTAGAAGTGTGTAGCGGAAGTGATATAGTTTTGCTTTCATTTCTTGCTCTATTTTCTATACAACAAATGGCTGACTGACCGATTATGATATGTAGGTATAAGAAAATGGAGACTTGCATCACCCCATTACCAGAGGTGAGTAGCTTGGAAGAAGTCGCGGGTGGGGCGTTGGAGAAATGGCCAGAAAGGGCATTTGCTATTCCACCAAGAATAAGCAGGGGATCCATCCTGGGCATCACTGCTGAGAAATTCCAGGAAGACAACAATATGTGGAAGGAGCGGTTGGCACGCTACAAGAAGATCATTCCACCTCTGACCGAGGGGCGATATCGAAATGTTATGGACATGAATGCCAACTTGGGGGGGTTTGCAGCAGCTCTGGTGAAGTACCCTGTGTGGGTGATGAATGTGGTACCTGCTGACACACAGCAGGACACACTTGGTGTTATCTATGAGCGAGGTTTTATTGGTACCTACCAGGACTGGTGTGAAGCTTTCTCGACATATCCAAGGACTTATGACCTCATCCATGCCGATGGTGTGTTCAGCATTTATCAGGATAGGTAATGGAAGGGCTCCTTTAATGCTTATCTTATTCATAATGCGTTACCAAAAAACTACAATCTAGTTGCATTATCTACAGCTGAGTAGGGAGATCTTGTCAAATTTCACTCAGTTCGCTTACTTCACAGGTGTTTTCATCGCTTACCTTTCTGAACTGTTATATATTCAAAGTTCCTTGAAGTGATGTGCTTGTTATACGATGATGGTAGAGATTAAACTTAAATGTTCTGAAATTATTTTCTTGTAAAAGCTACTTGGAATGTTCTAGCATATTATATATTCAAAGCTACTCAGAATGTTCTTGCGAAATTTTACTCAGTTTGCTTACTTCAAAGTGTTTTCATCCCTTACGTTTCCTGACTGTTATAGAATTCAAAATTTTTAAGTGATGCGCTCGGTGTCCAACAGTGGAAGGGATCAAACTTGAACGTTCTGAATTTTATTTGATTTTCTTCTAAAAGCTACTCAGAATGTTCTAACATATTATATATATATTATTATTAGACACGGACGAACCAAATCGTGTGACATCTCCGAGATTATTTCATTTGAGTTATACTCTTTTTTGAGGAAAAATGTTACGATATGTTGTCATATATGATTAATATGATGTACCAAATTGGTGCTATGGGGTGGATTGGATGTGATTCCTCATGATCATGATACCAACTTTAATCCACTGACAAGCATAAGTTTCTTAAGGTATTTGTGATCTTAATTAATGGTGATGGTTGCAGGTGTGACATTACATACATTCTTTTGGAGATGGATAGGATACTGAGGCCGGAAGGAACAGTGATCTTTAGGGATACAGTGGATGTCCTGGTGAAGGTCCAGGCCATAACAAATGGAATGAGATGGAAGAGTCAGATCATGGATCATGAGAGCGGACCCTTCAACCCTGAAAAGATCCTGGTGGCTGTCAAGACTTACTGGACTGGTGGGCCTGCCAACCAGAAGTAAATACTTCTCTTTGCTTCCGCAGCTTTGGTAAGTCCAGGGTTGCGCTAATATTTGAGAGCAAACCTATCGGCAGTCTTAGATGATGATGTATGGAATTCTTTGGAACCGGGTACATAGAAGAATGGTTTTGTGGGTAATACACGGCAGGAGTTGGCTGGTTGGTGATATCGAAAGACAAGGTTAAGTTGCCTTTCCACGGTGAAATCTTTGTGGAGTGAGATATGCTGTTGTTGAAGTTAGACTCAGACCTTTGAGCTAATCATTGGAAGGTCAGTTTGCCTGTTATAATATTGCTCTTTATCTCATAATGAGTGGTCTTGTTTAATTTATAACCTAATCAATATAGACCCTAGTTCAAACCTTTTTTTTCATTTCTGTTGTCTTCCCTCAACATTTGAGTGTCTTTATGTTGCTGAAGTTCTTTTTGTATCACTGCCTAGATGATGATACATGTTGGAATGATGCGCTACATGTAAGACTAAATCATGATCTAGGGACTGGCCTTTTTTTGTGAGAAGGGAGGGGAAGAAAGCTTTACAGGAAGTTACTACAAAAAGTTTTGATAGCAGTTTTGCATATGTGTTGTGACATATTAATGTTATAGAGTTATCTTACTGCTTATAACATTTTGTGTTATTTCTGTTTCAAGGCTTACCGAGAGCTGCGACGACGACGGTATCGTCCATACACCTGACATGCATAAGATGCATATACATAGGAGTCACATTTAAAATGGTTGAAATTCATGTTTGCTGCTCTGTTTATTCCTCATTTTGATTTTTGTGGGTCGCTTGAAGGCAATTTAATGATGGTCTACTGTCAGAATGAATGAACCACTTCTCGGTTGTTTTGTTTGAAAAGATTTAGCGTTGAAATGGGTTGGAAGGAGGTTGACCAAATCTGACCAAATAAAAAAGCATGAAGTCATCAAGGCGATGTTGGACGAAGAATTCATAGGTTGTAGAATGGAAGAATGAGAAGATTTTATAGGGTTGTCCATCTCCTACTGTGGCATGCTGTTGTCTACTTCAAGCTGCTAGCCATAAATATATGAATGCTGCTACTGATATCGACTGGATTGTTGCTCGGTTCGTCGGGCTGGTGTGATTGTTAGGGATTAAGAATGTTGTCGGTAATTCTTCGATCCTTAATGAACACTGATTGGCTTTTTGGTGGTGTGGCTCGAGCCTTGCTTACTGTTTAATCAATTATCCAATTATCGATTTCAAATGGTGATTTGGTAGGTAATCTTTAGCATTTTCTTTATCGATCTGCATGCAATGGGCTACAAGATAGGAGAATGCCCTCCCAGCATACTGCTGCCTTCCAAATATGAATGAATGCTGCATTTGAATGCAAATCTTTGGTAGATTCACTGAGTGACTCTTTTTTAACCAACAAGTCGAGTTAGTGGCTTACTCTTTCAACGCAAGCAACTTATTTTGATTCACAGTTTGATTTTTCCTTGCAAGAAATTGGGAGGGAAGGAGAGTTGAAGTGAGATCCATTTGCTTCTCTGCATTTGTTAATAGGTAAGCTCCAGATAAACTCAGTTATCTTTCAACCTGCATGCAAAATGAAATTGTATTGAAAGTAATTATAAAATCTGGAGGGGAGTTAAAAGTAATCATTGGACATTTCGGCCTTTTCTTTTGGTACTTTTGTTAGTGTCCTTCAAAAGGCAGAGGACAGATAAGCTAACCCAAAGGCCAGACCTTGTACAGTGTCCTTCGGGAAGGATGTTGCTATCCCATGGAGCATCTGTGAGGGCAATGGAATGAAAAGGAAAGCAGATATAAAATCTCTCTCATAACTTAATATCCATTATCCTTCTCTAACACCTTTACAGTTTCATCGGCTCAATGGATTGACCATGGTCTCAAATCTTAGAAACTTTTTGCTTTGTTAGTGACATGAGCAGTGATTTTGGTAAGATTCCACCTCAGAAGCAGTGTGGTGGCAACACTGTAGGCAATGGATGAGACATGGGACAAACTAGTGAGGAGATTTAGAGCACCCCTAGTTCGAATTGGAACTGGAATCGAAATAAATTAAAATAGAAATCAGAATAGTAATATCCAACAATGTATTTGGTTCATGATCGAAATCGAAATAAAAAATAAATATTAAAAAAAATAGGATCCCGATCGAAATTAAAATAAAATTTGAATATAAAAAATAGAAATTAGATTTTGAAGAATTATTTTTTTTTCTACAATTGGAATAGATATGGAACTCTGCTTACTAAGTGATTGGAATAGGACCAACTCATTTCTATTACTATCCTAAAGTCAACTCAAAACGGTGATCGAAGCAAGGAAGAAGAATAGTATATAAAAAGCCCAGGATTAAATTGGCCGCAGAGTGGCGGCTTTTCTCCTCTGGCAGAGGAGTGCGTGATTGTCTGGGGGACGTCCGTGCGACATCCTGCATTGCTGGAGAATGGAAAATTCCAAAATTTTGAATTTGGTGGGCCCGAGAAGATAGGAGGTGTGGAGAAACCGATTGATTTGTGTAGTTGTTTGTTGGTCCGAGCTTCGATTTTTCCGCTGAAATTGATCTCCTATCATTTTCTTTTCCTTTTCTTCTCTTTTTCTTCTTTTATCTTTCATCTTAAATAATATGTTCCCCATTTATCAACAAAATATGAGATAGCTTGCCATGGTTTTGCTAAAAAATAATTCATATTTTTGGAAAAGGTTAAGGTGATGTCATGCATCACTTTCATTTTTTTTTTATTTTCAAAAATAAAAAAAATATGCTTCTACTTTTCTAAATTTTGAAAAATATATTGATATAATCAATTATTTTTTAAAATATAAACATGGTGATATTGTGAGAGATAGTAGTAGTGATGGCAAAGGTTGTAAAGATTGCGGTGGAACTGATAGCTCGAAAGGCAACATGAATAGTGGTGGCGGTAGTAAGGGCGTCGGCAATATAGCAGAGGAAACAAGGATGGTGGCAATGGTATGGTGAAAGAGATAACAATGGTAGCAGAAACAATAATAATATAGTGGAAGTGGTAATAATAATGGCTGTGGTGGTGTCATGTATCTTGCGGAGTGAGGGCCGCTATGGTAAAAAAATGAGTTTTTTATTTTTAAAAATATTGAAATAAGAATTTTTTAATTTTATTTTTCTGCATAAGAATTTTGAAGATAAGATTAAAATAATAACATTACAAAATTTGTGTCCAGGGAAATCAAATCCAGTATCAATTTATGTGGCCGGTAGGAAATGATCAATCAATTAATGTTTGGACCAATCCTTGGATCGCTAATCTTCCCTTGAGTCATCGGCCTTGATTTACAGATGCTTCATTTGATCTTGGTCAATTTCCGGTGGCTGATTTTATTACCGCAGATAATAGCTGGGATTCTATACAATTACCTCGAGTTTTTAATGCTGACATGATGACCTTGATTTTATCTTTGCCTCTGGCGCATGGACAGTGGTCTGATTAGCTCAGTTGGGCTTTCTCTGGATCTCAATCTATTTATGTTAAGGATCTAGCTAACCTCATTCATAGTAGGGATTTTTTTTTTTTTTTGATACAACAGCTACTCGCACTAATTTTGCATGAGTATGAACAATAAAGTCAGAAAAAAAGAAATTGACGAAGAGAAAAGAGATCTTTCTTTCAAAGCCAAAATTTCGCATGGACTTGGAAACTACCTGCACCTATGCAAATTAAATATTTTTGTTGGAAACTTCAGTGGCTTTGCCTTCAATGCAAAGAGTTGTTATTTCGCAGGGGAATATTGCCTTGTGAATCTTTTGATTGTGATTTAGTCTAGGCTGTGTGGACTGTCATTGTTGAGCTCGACTGGCTGTGGTAGTCATTGATTTTAAGCACACCTTGTCGAGTTTGTTGCATTTCCTTGCTAACACCATGCAAGGGAAGGAGGTTAAAGCAGTGACGGCATATATGGCTTCTCTTATTTGGACTGCTCGGAATTTGCGTATTTTCCAGCAAAAGTGTTGTACACCAGAGGACTTGTTAAGGCTTTGTCTGTGTTTCGACAGGGATACGTTTCCACGGGTACCAGCCTGTTCTTCGCTGAAGAAAGAATGTCTGTGTTTATCTGCATCTGGGATATAGGTTTTGTTTATTTTGCTGAGCTTATGCTTTACTACATCCTTTTTTAAGTTTCCTTCTTTTATGTCAGCTCATCTAATTTGCATCACTTATGTCGTCATTCTCTATGGTACCAGCTGGGGCCCAAGTTTTCAAGTTACTTATTATGAGTATCGTTGTGGGTTTCTTCATGTTAACAGCTATGATCTTGGTTGCTTAAATCAGTCTTAGGAAACCATCTCTGACTATATAGCAATGTTTTCATCAATCTTTAGATTTCAACTGGTTTCAAGTCATATTGGGCGAGGGGAATTAGGAAATCTGTATTTGTTCGGAGTGGAGTGCTCTCAGGTGCACTGTCAGAATTATATGTTCCTGATGCCATTGGAGTTCCTTATGTCAATTCTTCTTTTCAAACTGGTGGGTTGTTGTGCCAGTTTTTGGGCCTTAAATGCAGGTTTTCTTACATTTCTTTCTCTTGGACACTGTAATGAACAGCCCAGGACAATGTAGTTTTTTTTTCCTATTGTTGTTATCTATCTGGGTCTTACATGCAGGATTTGTTACAGTTAACTATCTTGGATATGGTAATGAAGGCTGTGACTATAATGAAACAGATGCTTATATTGACACCATCCTCTTGGATTAGTATGGGGTTTTGCAACAACAGGTGGTGGTCGGGTAATGATATGTTGTTGCTCAAATTTCTGATAGGATGGGATCCTTCTGTTTCTATATTTTTCAGGTTGCGTTGATTGGTGTTAGGGGGCTCTACATCTCTGGATTTTCTTCAGCCCAGTACTGTTCATCAACTGTTGTTATTGTCACTAGGAGCCACAGACTTATTAATGGGTAATCATCTATGTTCCATAACTCCATTCAGCTCTCTTTCCTTCTTCATCGAAGTATGGGACTATGCTGGAATCTTTCTTTCTGGAGGCATCTTACTTGGATACATGGTGGCTGGCATAAGGGCATATGGTGTTGGTTTCCTTCTAAGCAGTGCTACTGTTATTTCTTTATCTACTGTGTTTACCTTTTCTCCATTGCTCATAGGGTTTGATCAGTGTCAGGTTATGGTTGTTTTTTTCCTTCTAGCAGTGCTTGTACATTGGTTGCTTATACCACTGTAGATATCTGTATATCAAGATGTTTGTACTAGTTTCTTTACCTCTATAAAGTATTTTCATTTTTTCACCAAAAAAAAAAAAAAAATAGGGGTACAAACTTGCCAAGCCGAACCAAATATCTTGCCGATATTTGAACTTTGCTTGAGTATGACCATGCTCGATACAAGTTGATTAAGCTCAACTTTATAAGCTCCAAGCCAAATTTTTCTTGGGCCGAGCCATAAACCAGCTTTGTTCAAACCCGATTGATTTATGAGCTCGACTCGTACCCTAATTAACTCGAGCTCAAACAACAAGTCAACAAGCTAGTAGCAAACCAATCTCAAGTTGCTCATAACCAGCTCAGATCATCTACAGCCCTACTTATAGATATAGCTGTAAAACAAAGTCTGAAAATTCTTTTCTAGCAACTGTTGGTATATCATGAAAAATCTCTGTGCAATCCAATATTAGTTTGGCAACTCAGCATTTCATTACCATGATCATTTACATGACCCATCCCAAGATCCATGTATTATGCATATCAGAGGTTCACTAGCCTAGTTGCCTCTATCTCCATTTTCCTCCTATTGCAAATTTTTACACTAAGCGACATGGGATGGCGGTATCATTTCTTGCTACTAGAATTACATGTAAACCATGCCCGAAGCGTCTCACTAGTTCTCACGAATCACGCCAACCCCTCGTGCCACGTGGTAGAGAACGCTGTGAGCACGAAACAGGCAATCCCTTGTCAAAGGGCGGCTACGCCAGCATTAGGAAGATAAGAGTAGAGAGAGAGAGAGAGAGAGAGAGAGAGAGAGCGCGCGCGCGCGCGTCACACCACGGCCACCGACCCTTCCACGAGGGATAAGAGAAGAGAGAAGAGGGTGGAGAGAGAGAGAGAGGTATGGGGGAGGCGGCGCGGCTGGCAGAGGAGGCGGCGCGGCTGGCAGAGGAGGCGAAGGAGCTGCAGGACGCCGCCGCCGCGCTCCTCTCCAAGACCTGGAAGGAGGAGCAGGCCCTCCGGCAGCGCGCCCTCGCGCTCGAGTCCGACCTCAAGCGCCTCTGCTCCTCCTTCGACGCCGCCTTCAAGAAGAACCACGCCGGTCTTGATCCCAAGACCGCTGACAAGGTCCCAGGGTCCCCCTCTCCTCCCTCGTTCCCAATGCGGCGATGCTTATCTTTTCAATTTTGTTTTGTTGCGTGATTCCCTGGTCTTCTTTATGTGTAAAAATCCTTCCTTTTCGTAAAAAAAGAAAATTAATTTTTATCATTTCTTTGGTGCTCAGATCGATGAAGAATTATACAGGGCGAGATGCCTCATCAGTGACGGCGATGTGGCGTCGCTTCTCGCGAGCAAGGATCATGGTCATTTCTTGCTGCTGATGCTTTTTCTTCCACCTTTTTACGAAAAAATGTTTCGTTTTGATGCTATTTTTATTGGATTTATCGGTGAATTTGTTGGTGCTTATTGTTTGATTATGTTTTGTGACCAGGGTGGTTCTTGAAGATGTTTCTTGGCCCGGTGAATGTTAGGTCGACAAGGAAAGAGGTTCAGCTCAAAGTGAAGGAGGAGTACAACGGCTATAGAGTATGATGATCCTCTTACTCATTCATGTTATTATAGGAAATCTTAAGTTATTTACATCTACTTGCATATTTTATGGTGTTGATTGGATTTTTGGAGTTTCGAGATTGGTGGATTTAGGATTATGGACAGAGGGTGGATCTTCTGAACGAGAATGGGATCATTTTACTGGGTGAATCAGATTGGAATTGTTGCTTTGCTTTAGGTTTTCTTGGCAAATGAAGAGTGGATAGTTGACTATTTATGAGCATTTTCAGAACTGGAACTAGCAGGCTGTAACTATTAATTAATTATTTTTGTTGTCTTACCTGTAAGGAGGAGGCACCAAATGTTCCTTCTATAAAGAATCAATAAAATACTGGTAGTGAGGAGGTACATAACATAAAACCCCTTGGAACTTCTTGCTTCTTAGGACTTCTATGCTCTCCAGTCTCTCTCTTGGTAAATCTCTCTTCAATGTTCCAATGGAGTATCTAATGTCATTTACACGATGTCTTGGTAGTTGTAGCTAGTAATATGGGCACTGGAATACTTGGAAGCATATGGGAAAATAAATGAAGGAAGATCCTCGAGTGGATTTGGTACCAATTTTGAGGATTTTTGCGGTTATGGTCTCGACATTTTCTATTTGTTGCATGGCCGCTTGCATGATGTGTAAATGACAATGTCGTTCCATTATTGAGATTACTTTGAATCTTTAAAAGGGTATCTTATATAAACATTAGAGCTCCTCAATTGCTTTGACACTTCCACTTCTTGCATAAGACTTGTGTGAAGAAAATATACCGTGATCTCTTAAAAACGGTCATCAATTTGGAGGGAAATCACTATTGCAATGATTTCAGGTTTGCGAAAATGTGTCTTTTTTTTTCTATCAATTTAAGTATTTATCGTTTCTTTGTAAGAAGACAAGTATGGTATAGATGGAAGGAAATGCCTAATAGATATTTATTCACCATTTTGAAGAAAGAGGAACATAATGAAGCGAAGTTAAAGGAAAAACAACTGATTTGTCACCATTGGATCAACTTCTCTCAAGGGTGATCCTTGGATTTAGGGGTAATCAAGGTCACTATTGAAGCATGGCTGTCACTTCCTGCACAATTGTGAGGTGTTCTTGGTTTGAGCACGAAGTAGAGTACTAAGAGTAGCAATATAAACCACCAGTTTAGATACAAAATGTCATGATATTCTTTAAAGGACACACGTTTTGGTGCAACATCAAATTAAAGTTAAGGCCAAGATTTTCATTTCTTTTTTGTTTTGCTGTTTTCTTCTATTTCTTCAAGTCCTCGACTAAGTTTAAGTAACTTACAAGGTTAACATGCTGGAATTTCTGTAAGAGTTCTTTACTTTGAGTTATGTTTAATTTATAAATGGATTTCTAAAGATTTAGAATGAACATAATCTATAGAATCAAGTTAATTGCTTATTCTAAAATGGTGTTGGGTGTGGGATCAATTAGATGGCACTATTGTTTGCAACAATGAATTCTTAATAACAAACCAAATAACCCTCCACACTAAAAGTATAAAATCATTAGGTTTTTAAAATAAAACTTGGCCTCTAGGATAAGAATGGCTTTTGAGTGGACCATAATTTATTAGATCTCAAGACGTCTTTGACCTTAACAGCTCCATCGCCGATACTTTTTTTTTGTCTTCATGATGTTTGGTGATAGTTGGTTTTGTTATTTCTCTTACAAAGCATGTGTATGTTGGTTAAGAATTCTTAGTAAGCATATTGAGATGCTTATCTTGGTTATCCTACTCTTCGTCTCTTTATATTTATCTTATGTGCTAATTAACCTTATAAAGATGCCTATGCAGACATGGCAAAATTTTATATCTAGGGGGATGTTTGCACCAATCGGGGACATCACCCAAAAAAGCTAGCTAGAAAGTGTTATTTAGGTTTCTTGGCTCTGTATAAATATCTAAGACCTACCTAGCCATAATATGTTTGATTAAGAACATGTCCGAATGGGTCTTCACATACTCTCCATTTAAGCCTTGGTGTCTAACGAGGTTAAAGGTCTAAATTCATTCAAATCTATTCACAAGTATTGTAAATTTAATCACAAACACTACAATCAGCTCGTGATTAGTCCAAATAGATCGGTGCTGGTAGTGTCTCTTTGTTCACATGGGCTATAGGCCGGGTCCACTTTAATACCATTTGTAACAATCTAGGATCTTACCCAAAAATTCTAGTAGGAAGGTGTTATTTGGACTTTTTGACCATATATAAATATCCAAGATCTATCTAGTGCATAGCTGGCGTAGGACTAAACACATTTCTTCATAGATTGTCATATGATTATTCTAAAATGGATTTGGGGGTATGGATAATTGGATAGCACCATTGTTTGCATCAATGAATTCTTAATAACAGACCAAAAAGCCCTCCGTACTAAGTAATATAAAATCATTAGTTTTTTAAAATAAAATTTTGCCTATTGGTTAATAATGGCTTCTGAGTAGGCCACAATTTATTAGATCCCTAGACCTCTTTGACCTTGATCGGCTCAAATGCCCATACTTTTTTTTTTTATCTTCATGACATTTGGTGATAGTTGGTTTTGTTATTTCTCTCACAAGGCATGTGAATGCTGGTTAAGAATCCTTAGTCATTAGCATATTGAGATGCTTATCATGGTTATCCTACTTTTCTTCTCTTTATATTTATCTTCTATGCTAATTAACCTTGTAAAGATGTCTATGTAGATGTGGAGAAATTTAATATCTAGGAGGATGCTTGTGCCAATGATATTGAGGATGACTTCTCCCAGCTTTGCTCTCCTACTTTTGCTTTTGTTGAGATAAGTCCAAATATTGAGGAAAAGTGCAATATTAATGTGCTGCAAACTGAACGATAAGAGTTTTTTGTTTCTGTTTAATTACCCTTTTCTTATTGATCTTCATCCATTTAGGTCAATGACGGTGCCCTAAAACTAAATTCAATTTGTTT
The DNA here is from genome assembly GCA_025769935.1 of Phoenix roebelenii. NCBI lineage: Eukaryota > Viridiplantae > Streptophyta > Magnoliopsida > Arecales > Arecaceae > Phoenix > Phoenix roebelenii. Next base: position 4,252,537 of record JAOXJJ010000395.1, on the reverse strand, counting down.
GTCTCTACATGCACCCACTGTCTATTTCATGTCAAAATACATTGTCTCTAATCTACTTGGGTCATCATTTCTCATCTCAAAAGTTATTGTTAGTTGGTTTGCAGTGAGGGAAGATGATGCTCATTTGTCACCTCAAGCTTACACATTTTTTCATCATGCTCGAAGTTCTGGTAATAATTGCCATTTGAAGATTGAGTAATTGTGCTTAGAACTGAAACTAAGCAACTACTGTAACAGCCAGACTAGGTGAAATGCGCTAGGATAATTTTTTGCTGCGTCTCATGCAACACAACTGTCTTGCTAAGAAGAAAATGGGCATACTTAGTATTGATTGTCAATAATTTAATGGCAAGAAAATGGAGTTTATATTGTCAATAATGAGTATTTTGGATTGTTATCATCTATGCTACATGGATAACCACATTATGTTTGATCAATGGTATAATTTTATTGTTGACAGGACAGAACGGCCTTTTTATTTCTTCTTTTTCCATGCACTCTACTTCTCTTAAGGTCTTATATCTGGGATGGATGCTTTCCAGCATTGCCTGTTCAGTTGTATCAGGTATAAAATTCTCTCCAGAAACAACATCATATTTTTGTGCAATAAGACTATTTTGGATCAAACTTCATTAAATTTATTGTTTTCAGGCTTGGCTTTTATTTCTCTACACAAGTCTAGCATTGCGAGAAAATGTGTTGAGAGTAAATGGCAGTGATATTCGTCCTTGGTATGTAAAGCCCTTTTTCATGCTATTGCTTGTATTGATTTTGCAATTATGGAAGCATGCCATGCTCTCTGCTGTTCTAGTTGGGAAAATGATTATCTTACGCCTTCTAAACCCTGAAATTCTTAAACTTTATCCATTGAGTGTATTATACAATCTATTCTATTATTCAACAAATTAGTTTCTGTGTAAGAGACATATGAAACCTACATATCCATTTACTTAGTTTGGAATCAAGATCCTGCTTCTCCCTAGTTACACCTCTTTAATTATTTGAATTATTTGATTATGCTATTTGGATTGCATGCATCTATTTGGTCAACATTCGGTTCAATGCACCGTTTCTTTTATCCTCGATATCGTGGTTGGCTTTCTCCCCACCTTTGTAGTCCTAGGAGATGAGTAATATTCTCTTTGAAAATGTGTTTAAAATGATTCAGGATTCTGAAGAATCACACTTTATTAATGAAAACAAAGAAGTTCATGAGTAGTATTACGTTTATGACATTTATGACATTCATTTATGGCATGCTTAGAGGTCTAGGTTACTGAAATAGTTGGTATTCTGCACCAGTCCTGTCTTGAAACTTGTGTTCTGTGAAATGGATGTCTCATATAGATTATCTCATCATGGGAATATATCCGACAGTCGATCAAAATTTGATTCAAATTAAGAGTCCATCATAAGGTTCCACCCAAGGTCCGCCGTACCGGTACCGGTCGGCGTACCGGTGGCGGCCTGGAATGGTACGAAACCGGCCCCGTACCGATCCGTACCGGTGGGTACCGGTCCGTACCGGTGGCGTACCGGTCCGAACCGGTCCCATACCGGTCTTTCAATAATAAACTACCGGTACCGGATTCCACGCTGATCCGGTACCGGTCTCAGGCCGTACCGGCCGGTACGGACCGGTACGGCAGACCATGGACTTCCACCATTTAAAGATATGAGTAATTAGGGACCCTTAACTATTATAATTAGTGATTTGGGTCCATCAACCACAATTACAGTCAAAACCAGAGATGTTGTTGTCATTGGGCCACCGATGGATGGTCATGATTATTGTTGGAATGCCTAGAAGAATGTCTGTTGATTTGAGCTATAGTTTTAACTGCATCCCTGGCCATTATTATGATGTTGAAATAAGCCTTGTTTATTCTCATGCAGGTGGATATTCCATCACTATTGCACCATGTTGATGGCTCTTGTAAGTCTCACATGGGAGATAAAAAGGCAACCTGATTGTGCCAACAAGCAGGTAGTTGCTTATTCATTTCTCAATCATCATATAAGAATTCTTGACCCCAAACTGTAAGGCCTTTTGCAGAAAGGGGTACAATTATTTCTGGTATGGGCTATGATGCAAGGTGTCGCAATGCTTCTACAAAACAGATATCAACGTCAAAGATTGTATACCCGCATTGCTTTGGGAAAGGTAACATCTCGCATTTTCCTACAATCTTCGTACTTTATGCATGTGTTGTCCAGCTTTTGCACGGTACTTGCTGCATGTCATGGGCTGGCTTGCCAGGCCATCTTTAGTTATGATGATGAAGGTCAAGCATATGTTGCCTGATAAAGAGACCAAACTAATCTTGGGGAAGGTTTCTTGAGCTTGTTGATATTCCAAGAGATGTTAAAGCATGGTATGCTAAATGTACTATTGAAAAAATTTAATTAAATTGGATTTGCATGGCCAAAACTTGTACCTAATATTATTGAAAGCACACCAAAAATTCACAGTGAACCCATCAAAATGAATAAAAGAGCTGAAGAAGTTGAATCTTGGGTCTCGCTTGATGTCCATACATGAAATCGACACCCAAATGATAGTATAGTAGAATTTGGATAGTCTTTTAGCAGATCATGCTTTCAGTTGGCCTGAAAAGCTTCATTGGGAAAAGACCAGAAAGCTGGATTGAGGATTCTGATTGTCCTTCAACCTTCTTCAATAGTTCCCAGCTCATTTTACCTCCCAGATCCTGAAAACAAAACTGTATTTAATGGTTTCCTCTTTTCTTGTTAGACTTGCTGTATTAAAATTTAGAGAGAAATGAATTAGCTGAGTGCTTTTGATGCATTTTTGTGTCAATCCAGCGATAGATTGACGTGCTTTGGCTGGTTCTGGTGAAAGAGTTGTCAGAAGAGGATTCCTAGGCATTTGGACCCAAAATGGAGATTGACAGATGATAATCTCTTCTATAATTTCTGCACAAAGTTATCATGGAAATGTTTGGGATGCTAGTATAGATACAATAAATTTTAAATGCTGGAATAATAATCAATGCTGTCAATCAACTAATGGGGACAAAAGGCTACAATATACAAAACTACAGCAGGCAAAATCTACCTATCAAAAGAAAAGAAAAGAAAAAGAAAAGCAGACATAACATGTAATTAGCTGATCAAGTAATTTTTATACATGTCTTCAGAATTTTCATGACCATGTCAGGCATTCAGAGCACAAGATGATCTTGTTTCGAAGTTGGCAAGATAGGCCATATGCTGGATGTCATTTATTATTTCTTATTATATGGTTCTTTGTAACTGGCTAGATAGCTAACTCTTTTGTTAATTTTATTTTCTTAAAATACATTGTCAAGCTCATGATTTTTTGATATCATTTTATGTTTCATTAACAGGCTAAAAGGATGGATGTTGTGTGGGGAGAAACTGCTGGTGTTGAAGGTCAACTGTGGTTATTATGCCCCATTCTCTTCATCTTGCAGGTACCGAAAGCTGACAACTTATAATTACATGTTGCTACAGTGAGCAGAGGTTTCCGTGCTCTTGACAAACTTCCAGCAGTAGTAAATTGAGCTGCTGATTAGGATCTGTTTGAAGCGAAAGGAAAAGAATTAAAATGAGAATGTGGGAATTTCTTATATATAATCGAGAGATGATGAGAAAGTTGGAGCTACTTGTATATAACTGGAAGATGATCAGGCCTTTAATTCCCAGATATAAGCTTTTATTTTTGTTTCAATGCTCTCAGAAATTGATATAAACAGAGCCATAAGTTATGAAAGCCGTAGAATATTGCTAGGAAGCTCCCAGATGAACTAATCTCTTATATGAGGGTGAGAGATTATGTCATGATTCAGAGTTCAAACATCTAAATTATGAGTCAATTTAAGCTTTAAGCAGCATTGCAACACTAAACATGATTTTAGTTTTTGCAACATGAAACTCTTACTGGCAGTTGCCTTTGTCAAAACTGCCTCATTTCAGGGTTTTGAAGCATATGTTGGGATCTTACTGCTTCGCACTGCATTGGTTGGTGTTATCCATGAGTGGCAGGCAAGACATCTTTTGGCTTTCCTCTCTGATTCTGCTGTACCCCTTTCTTCTCTTCCTGGAGATAGTTAATGGCTGTCTTTGTTTGTAGTTAATGGCAATCTTAAATTCATGCAGATGTCTAAGATCTGTTCTATTCTACTCTTGCAGGTCATAGTTTGTGGGGCTTTGCTGGTTTTGATGGCAGTGGGTAACTTTGCAAACACTGTGCAGACCCTCATGGCAAAATCCAGATTCAAAGCAAAGATGAGAACTAAGAGCAAGCATGATTTTGATCCTAATGCATCACCTCCTGACTCGTCACCAACTTATTTGAGATCATAGAAGGAATCTTGGTCAAGGATCTCTCTTTTGAAGAATGTTTGTGGTCTCTGATGCTAATTGTCTGTGTAAAGCATTATCTTGTTCGCTATAGCTTCTATCCAGATGTCATCAATATTTCCAGTTGATCTAACCATGTAGGATGAGGTAAGAGGTGGTTTTGGTAGTGACCTTTAGTTGGTAATAGATTCTATTTTTTCTTTACCTTTACTAGTTTGCGCCCTTTTTGTTCTAACACTGTTTCATTGTTGAACCATGTAGCTCGGTTCTGCTAATGCTTCCACCAAAACTTGTGGGTACGTGAAAGAAGTAAACGGAATTTAAGAGCATACTTAGGAACTCATATAATTAAACAGTAATTGGTGACTCTCAAATTTAGCTCTTCCAATCACATTCATTGTGAGTTCTGTGTTTGAATATAGGTTGAGGATCCTCTAAAGGAAGAGGAAAGAAGGGGAAGAGATCAGGCATATGTGTTTGAGATTGATATCTTGAAATTAACCAGATTGGTTTGTCATAATCTGCAATTATTGGGATTTCAGTAGTTTGATCTTTTTTCTGATACATGATCTGTTTAAATCATGTTTGGATGGGTTTGTAATACTTAAACTTGAGTTCTGCACGAGGAACAATTTGAATTATTTATGTCATTTTTTTTTATAAGTCTGACATTGCCTATTATGATAGATCCAGGAGCTAATTTCATGGTCGCTACCATGTGCGAACACAAGCTAACCATGACTTAAAAGGAGCCTATGAAAATTACAGGACATGCTTCAAAACCATTGCTTCAGGAAGCTACAATCTCTTGTATCAACCCTCATTGATTGGAACGATGGTGCGGTACTTTGAGATCAGTGAGGTTGGCATTGATCCAATCAAACAATGGCTTAGTATTTTGACACCAGTGAGGTTGGCTGATCGCTAGCAGCTGACTGAAGTGAGACACTTGAGAAAAACTTGCTGTTCCAAGTGCATGTCACCTGAGCATGGTCTAACTATGTTCTTTTGATGCATGAGAATAAATATAGGGAGCCGTCCAGCTTTATCTCAACTGGTTGGCATTTCTCACCACTTGGACTGTCAAAGCCCAGCTGGTTGGCATCCCTCTCCGCTGGGGGGTGTTTCCAATCCGTTGGAGTTTTGTTCATGGCACGAATCTTAAAGGAGGAATAAAAGGTACTTCAAATTTTAAATGCTCTCTCATCAGGTATGTCCGCACATACCATAGCTGGGCGAGCTTCACAAGACTGGCTTGAATTGCCGTTGAAGTTCCTGCTTTGAGCTGGGGCTAGGTGCGGTGCAGAATATTTGGAAGTTGAAGACTTGAATGTAAGATATGGTAGGGTTATAAGACTCAAAGTTTGGAGCATGATGTCCTTAAGGACTTTGAGATTTGTATGTACCGTATGATGGCTTGTATAGAAGTTGCTTTAAGATTAAGTTTTGGTTGCAGAAATGTGCTATTTGTGTCTGGTGGAAAATTGGAGTTCGCTTGATTTTGAAAAGGATCATGTTGTGCCACACCATTATACTCCCTATAAGCGGGGATTGGTACAATTTACAGGGGATTGGTGCTATTTATGTGAGATTTGTGCTGCTCTAGGAGACTGAATATGGCCCAGTAGGAGTGAGAGAGGAAGAGAGGATGGATAAGGTGGGCAATTGGATACGACATTGCCAGTGGATTCTCCCTTCTCTCCCTAATCTTGCATAGAAATTTGAGTTATACAAGAAGTCTAATTTGGATCAGTTTAGGGCTCTCTTGTTTTATATTAACCTAGGTTCGCCGACATCAAGTCTCAAGGGTTAAGTCCCACCAGATGTGCAATGCCCATTGAAGTTCTTACCAATCTTGCTTAGAAGTTTGAGTTACATAAGAAGTGCATAATATATATTTTTAAACTATTAACCTGGATCACTTTTGGGCTTGCTTGTTTCATATTAACCTAGGTTTGGCCAAAATACCCTCATCAAGTCTCAAGGCCGAAGCCCCATCAGGTCCATATTATGCAGGAAGGAAACCAGATTGTTGATTTCTCGGCCAATTATGATTGTAGTGAGGTCTTTCACTCTCTTACCAAAAAATTAAATAAATAAATCAAAGCCTTCCCACTTGGGGGTTGGGCAACCTTGACCATCTTTTGCTAGGATTTACAAAGGCTTAGATTGCATATATTGCAATAGCTCTAGGAAGAGCAAGGTTGGTAATGCAGGTGTTAGATATTGTCCAATACAACACCCCTCTCCCAATGTATCGAACCAAATCCTAAAATTACAATAGAGAAAATAAGGGGCACTAGGTTTTAATAATTCTCCCATCCCCACCGCGTAGCAACCTATTGTGATCATAATAGGTTGCAAACTTGCAACCAAAAAGGTTTTTCTCATAACAATTTGTTTAATAAGTATCGAGGTTATGTTTAATGGAGATATATTTTTTGAACTCTAAATGAGTAAATGTGTTTGGGATGAACTACTCTTCCTTTCGTATCCTTTAAAACTTATATATCTTGAGTAGTCGTGCACAGTGGATCCAATAAATGGCCATGCCCACTTGACACATAAGTACCAGACTGCATTAAAGTACTTAAGATATCTACCTTAACTCATCTTCTAGCAATTACACATGATTTCATTTATTTTTTAAAAGAAAAGGATGATTACAGGGTAAAATAGAGACCTAGCATGCATATAGGAGAAAAGAAAAAAAAATCACATCACTAGCAATTCTCACTTGTCATCCATAATCATTAGCAAGCACCACAATCAATATTAATCTGGCACAACCACAATGATCTAAGATAATATTTTTCTGGTTTTTAAAATTATTATATCTCTCCATCTCTAATATTAAAGGTTTCAAGGTCTTTTACTTAAAATCAATAGCCAAACAAAGAATTCCACTTCAAGGTTTAAGGAAAAAATAAATAATTTCTTTTATAAATAGAAAATAGTAAGAACATCGAGAAATTTAGCATATAGCCCTTGCCCTAAGAAGAAATATTTGTAGGTATAGGAATACCTTTGTGCCCTTGGATCACCATTGCAACGGATTATGGGCAGTGCTACAGTGGTCACCTATGGCTTTAGATGACAAGTGAGGAAGGTTGGTGATAATGGCCCCCTTTTTTCAATTTTTTTAACATGTAATAAATAAGTATTTATTCTCTAACAGAAGGAGATGGAGATAGAGATAGAGGAAAGCTCTAGTGCTTTAAGATCCTCAAAATCTTATATCCATATGTCACCCATGCAGGGCTACATACTGGATCGACCATGTGTATCTTTGTCGTGTTTATCTTTAACTAGCACAGTAAATAACACAGACAGCTCATCGCTCTTTGTTTTATCACTTTTCATCTCTCCCCCCTCTCTCACCATCTCATCGTCATTCTATGTACCTCTCTCTCTCTCCCCCACCCCCATCTCCCTATTTCTCATAGTCACTTCTAGATTTTTCTTCTCTTCCTTGCCCTATTCCACTAAATCTTTATAAGTGATATCCAAGTGCTTCTTATAGTATGATTTTCTTTCTCCATCTCTCTAATTTTTCTTCTCTCCTTCTCTCTCAAATGTTTTTCTTAGCTTCCATCCTTCCCCCACCTTTCTAATCTGGTTCTGCAGTGCCCAATTCCTTCAATTCTCGCCCTTTTGTCATCTTTTGAGAAAGACAAAAGAGGAAGGAATCTATTGATAGTAATAGAGTGAGCACTTGAGAGTGAAAAGTTGAGTAATAGAATTTTGAGAGTATGCATCAAAGTCGATCCCCAAATTCGGTACCTTCTCTGGAGCTCGTATCGTTCTCTTCACCTAATAATGAAGCACAACCTCAAATAGTTGGAATATCCAGCACTAGCCATCTACAGCAGCAATCGATCAAGGCAGCCTCGCCTATTAAAATGATGTCTTCTTCAATTACTACCAAGAATTTTGAAGAATCCGATTCAACGATTGCAAAAATATTTCCAAATAAAGAGAACGCTCTCCTTCCTAGGGAAGAGTGTAAGAAAGGTCCTGAAATCGAAAGTCGATGGGCACAACAGGAGACCCTAGGCCTGCTCAAGATCCGATCTGAGATGGATGTTGGATTCCAAGATGTCACCCTTAAGGGCCCTCTTTGGGAGGTTATATCTAGGTAAGAAATAAAAGAAAATAATTGGAAAGTTTATGAAATATCTCTATATATTTTTTTGTTAAATGCAAATGTAGAGAATATCTCTTTATATATATATATTTTTTTGCTCCTATAGAGATCTCTATTATTTTGTTATTCTAGTAGAGAGTGATATAATGTTTTGGTTCAATTTCTACAAGAAGCTTTATTAGACTATTATTTGTTACTACCATTTCTTAGAATTAGTTCCTCTCTCCGAATACTCTCCTTTTTCTTATAGTTTTAGGTCACTCATCTTTTTCTCCGCTCATAAATTTAGCATCTCTTGTTCTTATAAAAAGTATTTCTTACATCTAAATTGAATACAAAGAACCCCTAGTTTGGAGCATCAATCTCGATCATTTTTTATGATTCGCTTTGAATTTTCTAGAATTCCAAGAATTTCAAAAATAGTAGAATCTATTTTCTTTTTGCGGCGGAATTGCTCTTAGTTTCTTTTTTTACATATAATTTTCATTTTTACTCTGTCCTGTTTAGCATGTTTTTATTAGTTGAACTATGTACTATTATATAATTAGAGTAGATGCTTAAGCATGCATTTGTGCAATCATCCGCATTTTCTTTCCTTCTACATCTCAGTTTCAATCTCTTGTCCTTCAATTTCTAGATTTTTCGTTTAATTTGTGCAAGGTTTTTCATGGAATTGGTTGGACAGGAAGCTATCAGAGTTGGGTTACAATCGGAGTGCTAAGAAATGTAAGGAGAAGTTTGAAAATATCCAAAAATACCACAAGCGAGCCAAAGAAGGGCGGGCTGGCAGGCAACATGGCAAGAGTTACTGTTTTTCTGGCCAACTTGAAGCCCTTCACGATATGACTGCCACCTCTACTACATCCGCCATTGATCCTGTTGTTGCTCCAACTGATATCAACACTGTATCTAACCCTGCCACTGCCATTGCCAATACTAGCCTTAGCCTCTCCAACACTACTTTTTCCTCTGGATCAGATGATAGCAAGGTTGAGGGCGCTAGTCGAAAAGGTCAGAAGCGGAAACGAGAGAAAGGATCAAAAACTAGTAAAACGATGATGACCTTCTTTGAAGAGTTGATGAGGCAGGTGATGGAGCGACAAGATGCGATGGAGCAACAGTTTCTGGAGGCTTTGGAGAACCGGGATCGAGCTCGGATGGTAAGAGAGGAGGCATGGCGGAGACAGGAGATGGTAAGGCTTACTCGCGAGAAGGAGCTCATGGCCCAAGAACGTGCCTCCATTGCATCAAGGGAACAAGCCATCATCACCTTCCTTCACAAGATCTCAGGCCAAGAAGTACCAATACCTCCCTTGTCTACCACCACCACCACCACCACAACTCCGCAACCATCATCACCCCAACAGCAGCAGCAGCAGCAGCAGCAGTCAAGCAATGATACCGAGCTCACCATTATCCCTATTGCAGGGCACCAGGAAATGTTGACAGGGAACACAACCATGGAGTTGACGTCCTCAAGGTGGCCAAAGATGGAGGTGCATGCGCTGATCAAATTAAGAACTAACCTTGAGCCATTCTATCAGGAAGGTCTCAAGGGTCCGCTGTGGGAGCAGATAGCTATGGGAATGCGCCGGCTTGGCTATAACCGAAGCGCCAAGAAATGCAAGGAGAAGTGGGAGAACATCAACAAGTACTTCAAGAGGGTCAAGGAAAGCAACAAAAACAGGCCAGAAAATTCAAGAACTTGCCCTTATTTCCACCAACTGGATGCCTTCTATCGAAGTAAACCTTTGAGTCAAATCAGTCACATACTGCAGCAACCAGAGTCCAGTCCTAATCCTAATCTCACTCTTCAAGTTAGTGGTAGTGCCCTCGTAACTATGTCACCATCACTGCTCCAGCTAGCAGGAGGAGGAACTAGTAATGAAGGTGGTCATGCCAATAATAACAATAGAAATGAAGAAAACTCTGAGGGTGATGTTGGATGTAGCAACACCGGCAAGACATCAGGGAAGGTAATTAATGATCCTTTTCACATCTATACTTCAAATGATTTCAGATTTGCCTTCTTGTAACTGGTTTTAATGCGTTGAAGGTGCAGGATGCTGGCAAGGAGCTAGCGGACCCATCCCATCAAGCTACGGGAGATGATCATGACAAACTGGAAGAGCCTAATGATGAGAACATTGATCAAGAAGATGACAATAAAAATGGAGGTCAGAATGAAGATGAGGAGCACAGAAGGATGTAATGCAGGATATAATTCCAAAAGTAGAACATGAGTGGTGGTGTTGTCCATGGAGGAAGAAAGGCATCAGCAGCTGCAACAATAGTTCTACTCTAGATTATGTGTCCTATATATACCTATTTCACTAGTTTCTTTTACTCTTACCATGTCAACTCCTCTTAATTAGCTAGCTTAAAGACCTATACACTATGCGTTTGTTTCTTTGATCCATATAGGTTAAAAAAGTTGTTGTCGTTTCTTTTTATTTTCTTATTTCTCTTGCAAGTGTTTCTCATTGTTCTAGCTAGTAGCATATATGTACTCTGCAGTTTAATATATATATTTGTTTTTCTAAAGGAATACTTGTTAGTTCATTTTAGTTAATGCTGTTTTGTTGATTTGGTGGAATAAATATATGCCCTGAGCCAACGGAAGGGATGAATATAAAGGAATACTTAGCACTAAGAAAATCCATAATCTTTGCATCAAAAGAAAACAAGGTAAACATTCTATGATGCAAGGAAGCATCTGTTCTAAAAGGTTAAGTCTCGTCTTTCTCCTTCGTGGGATAAGAAAAGGAAAAAAGTGATGAAGATGACATCATTTTCATAGATTGTGAAATGCGTGATTATTTTTCTCATTGTACTTCTTTTACATCTTCGAATGGATTACTTATATCGGAGGACTTTGATGTTAATTTTACTTTACCTATTCATGAGATGAGCACATTTAGCATCACTGCTTGAACATAATATTGTAGTAGCAACTTAAGTACTAGTTGGATTGAGGAGTCCTAATTGGTCTCCCTTCAATTACTTCTCTTCCCTTCCTAGATCAATTGGGTTCGAGTCATCATACATCTATCATTCTGCGACTTGCAATATGCAACTAGTGATACGGTTTGCGATTTGCAAGAAGTGCAGCTAATAAGGATCTGACCATTAGCGGTTGCCATTTTAATCATCAAATAAGACTTGTAGCTAGTTTGGTTATTGGAATTTTTTTTAATTTTATTTTGAAAAAAGGAATGTACATCATAGGGGACCATGTAGTATGTACAATGAAGAGAGTAGTAAAAAGTGATTAAGCTAAAAATTCTAAAGTTGTAAAGTTAAAATTAACTTGCCGGTTGAATAGTAGCCAGAACATATATAATATGCTCTAATTATATTTGACTTCCGAGAGGATATTTTATAGAAGATGATCCACGCCATCCCAGTGCCTTGTTGTTGCACAGAAAGTCTCTTTCTTTCAAAGAGTGATGAATTCAGAAGATAAGAATCTGGCTTTTTTTTGATAATAGACTATACAGTAGAATTACTCCCTCGAAATAAACGTTCATTTCTATAGGCCCAGATGAACCAGCCAGTATATAACAGCAGAGCTTTCAGATCATCATTCAGATCCCATCTGCTTAGATACTGCACTATATACTGCAATGAGCCAAAAGGTACATGAGTTCTGATCCTGCAAAGAATTCCATGAGGTATTTACAAATGCCAGCTGAACACAGTTTCCTCATGGTAATTGCAGAAATCACCCACATCTCTTTGGACTAAGAATTCCAAAGTTTCAAGGGATTCTTTGCCATCTAACTCTCCACCAAAATATTCCAAAGTTCAAAGGGATTCTTTGCCATTTAACTCTCCACCAAAATATTCTAATTCTCGGGGAAACAGGAGCCTTCCAAATCACAAACCAGTCATGAGAACACTGCCCATTTGGATCTTAAACAGCCAGAGTTTAAGCTTCTTTTAAATTGACTTGCAACTTCTATTACACCAACAACAAAACATTGGGTTGAATATGAGGTAGTATGAGCTTGGACCATAAATTTTGGATTGAATATGAGTTGGACTAACCTTGAGTCAAGCATCTGCAAGCATGAACTGAATTTGACACCATCTTAGGCCTAGTTTAATCCATCTAAGAAGACCTTAGTTCTATGAGTTATCGGTGAGTAGAAAAGGTCGAGATCCTTTTTATGTATGTATGAGAGTATAGTCTTTACATACATGTCAACTATTAGAACTAAGATATGTTTAGTTGCTAACACTTGCTATGAAATAATATCACCTAACAAGGTTTTAAATGACACATTATGCTGTTAAAGCGGACCCCTGCTCATTATAATGGTTCTAAAGGTCATTACTTGCCTCAAAAGTGGCATCTCAATTTCTTTGACTAAATAATAATGATCATAGTTGTTATAATGTGTAGAGAATCTTAATTTTTGAGACAAATTTGATGGAAAAATTAAAATTTTTGAAAAAATAGCTCTTTGTTTAAAGTAAGGTACAAAACAGCCGTTATCTATGTTATAAAAGACCATTACAAAATTAACTAACGATGTATTATAACAGCCATTACGTTTTTCCCACTGTTACAGTTTATAACATAACGGGTAGGCACCAAACCTTTAAAACTACCGTTATTACAGTTATATCACGGTTAATTAAAACCTTGTTGAAATCTAATTATGCTACTTAGATGACATATAATTTGCTCCCATCGAGCTAGTGTTTTTAGGCTTAATTTCTTGGGGGTTTTCGGCGGGTGACAGAAAATTGGAAATCCCACACCAACTGCCATTTGGAATCAGAATATTCGTTTCCTCTACCTCGTTTGACGTTTCCGGTTTCGGCAGGCGGCTACGCAATTAAAATCGGCGTTGGTGTCCAAAGGATCTGTCTTGACTTGCCGTCTATCGTTCCCCCCATCTCGCCGGCTGCTTTTCGCTCGAAGTCCGGTGCTTCTCGAAGCCGTCGTCAAACCCGACCGGGGATTTTCCGAAAAGGTTAGGGTTATCTTGGATTAATCTCCGTTTTTTTCCCTCTTCCTCTCACTGTTGATTTCTTTGATGCCTTTTCACTCTAATTTCTGTTCGTATTCTTGTTTTTGCCCCTTTTTAAAGGGGACTTCTCTGTGCTTGTCTGGAAATTTGGCTTGGGTTGTGGTTTTTAACCTGTGGTATAAACCCTAGCTGGAAGCTTTCTATTGGCTCGTTTTTGATAATATTGATTGGGGGGTCATATGGGTTTGATTTGGTTTTGCACTAATTGGGGCTTGTCGTTTTGTTTTTCTGAGCTGAAAGCTATTGAAACGTTGTAAAGAGAATTTAATTAAATGTACCTTGTGCAAGAGACATCAAGATCGCATCTTAGTGTTGGATGGATATTGGAAATTTGGATGACGTTGATGTGTTGGGTATCGGGCATTGATCTTTTATCTTATCTTTACATGATCGCGATTTAATTTTTACAGCACAAGTTTTTTCGGTTTCTTTGCCTTTGTGGACCATTAGATGGTTTTTACAATGCCGAAAAGAAAAGGAGATGCCTATAATTCCAAAGGAGTCATTTGGAAACTGGTGTAGATATATGTGGATTTGAAATGGGGGTTGTTTGTTAAGTATTAGGATATAGTTTTGAATTGTGCATCGGTTTCGTACAATCAGTCTTGGTTGGATTTGTATCCTTGAATTTGATGTGGATCTACGAGGCAATGGAAATTCTTATGAAGTGAACAGGGTTACAGTCATCGAGAAAGTATTCAATATGACTGAATGGCAAAGATGGATTGGAACAGCTGATTTCAGGTAGTTGGAATAAGGTTAATGGTTATAAATTTATATTTATGGTGGTTTACATAATCTTCAATAGAAGTATGAGCTTTGGCATTCCTAAGGTTGAACTTTGCGCCCAAGATGAGACTAGCTCCTTGGCTTAGATGGAGCTATGTTAAGATAACTTAAGACAAAGCTTCTTCTAGAAGTTTGACACATCTCAGAATGATCTATCAGGCTTCCTAAAGCATCAGAGAGTCTTCAGTACTTGGAATTGTGTGGAAAATGGATTCCGTTGACTTCTTCGACAGAAAATTCTTTCTTTTACTATCTTTCCAGTGATAGTAGGTGTTATGGTGATGTGAGTTTTAGAAATCCTCCTGCTAGAAATCGTTAAGCATCTTATTGTTTATGATACAGTTTTAAGCATTTCATTTGCTCGTTGAGAAACCAGTTGCTGATGGAACTGGATTAGTTCAGTTTTCTGGTGCATTTGAGTTTTCTCTCTGCAATCCATTTAGTGCATTGTATGATTCATTGCTGCACATGAAAAATGTCCCCAGTCTTCTCTCTTTCAGATGATTTGATGTTTACTGAAAAACACCGCTAAACTTTGGAAAATATTTTTCATCAACATCCTCAATATGTTCCAACTGATAATGTGTTAGTCCATAGTATCCATATGTATTTTTAAACCTTTTTCTATATCCCATATGAAACCTACTTTATTTCATGGTCATGTTTTATGTATTGCTTCTGCACTTGCTTCCTATATGGAAACTATATGTGTTCAAACATTTATTATCAACCAGTGATATAATCTATAGCAAAAACCAAAGGGAATACAAGCACAAATAAGATTTTCTCCTTTCATGATAAGGATTCTGGATATAAGGGTGACTGAAACTTAGTAGAGCCAAAACAAGCAGACAAACACAATTAATATCATACATACACATATATACATATATATAGCAGTTGTATTGTTTGTTGCTGCACATAAATTAAAAAAAAGAAGAAGCATTCAACCTTTTCTTTGGGAATGATTTATTGTTTATTGGAATACTGTGTCAAACTGCAAAATATGTCTTCCATCCATATGTTCAACGTGTACCGAATTGTTTAGTAATTTCTTAGAATATGATCTGCTCTGAATCCAATAAAATCAACCACAAATTTTCTTGCAATCCCTGCATCCTCGTTATTTGGACTCAGGTGCAAAATTTTTTTCATGTTTCAATCAGGCAATGTGGACATATAAATGCTAGAGATATATATTTATTAATAATGTTTGTCTGCCTGTTTTAGCTCTATGAAGTTTCAGTCACCTTTATACATGAACCTTAATTATGTTTGTGCTAGTATTCTTTATCAGTTTTTTATATAGTTTATATCACTTATTGATGAGAAATGTTCGAACACAAATAGTTTCATGGTAGGGAGCAGGTGCAGAGGCACTGCATAAAACATGAGCATGAAACAATTGGCAGAAAGTAGGTTTCATATGGGAAATATAAAAGGTATTGAAATATATATCAGTACTATGTACTAAGATAGTAATAGAAAACTAATGAGTGGTCTCTCATTCTGCCATTTATCCACCATTTCCAATGGTCCTCCCATATTTTTTTTCTAAGGAATCAATTTGAACTTTCCTTGTATTTCTTTTAGTGAGAAATAATAGAATTCATTGCTACTATGGTGTTTTCGGAATACCTTAAATTGGAGACATGTAATCATAAATCATGGATTTTTATGCAGTGTGCTATTCTTGTTCTTGAGTTCAATATACCATTCGAGGCAACTTGGTTGAATCTCTTTTTAAGCTTGACAGTAAGTTTTTGAACACTAGCTTATGTGGTATATTTGTGCTATAAGGTGGGAAGTTGATCTTACCATTTGGTATTAATCCATATGCGAAGATCTTAAAGGTTGCGATGTTAGTTTTGCTCATACTGTGAAAATAGGGCAACGATAGTTGACCCTATCTGCTAACATATGCTGGCTTAGTTTAGAGTAAGAATGATTGCCTGAATGGTTATGGGTTGGTTTTAGGTCAACTGCATGACTTGTTTCAAGTCATAACCTTGAATGTACATAATAGAACACTATTCCTTCTCAATGTGTAGTTGGTATGGAACGATGACTTCTTGAGTTGCAAATGGCTTACTAAGTGTAAGCTCACATCTTATCTGACTTGGAGGAAACACTCAAACTTGAAAATCATCTAGATACGTAGGTAGGCCAGCATGGCTAAATTTAGGGAAATACATTAATTTTTGATGCACTAACTACAAGCTAGAGAGAAATTGAAATAAGTTCCTTATCTGCATCTCAATGTATATGCACTAAAATCTTAGATAGTGATGTCATTGTATAGTTATCATTACTAGATCTTGGGTTATCTTGTGATTTATGATCATGCACATGAAAAGATTCATTTGTTTATTTATTTGTTCTTTTCCACCTCTCATGCCTAATCCATCAAATAATAGATTGATACTGTTAATTCTTTGCTTAAGCTCCTTCAACAATAATACATGCTCTCCAGGTTGATTAGCTAGGAAATATAAAAAGGGGCTTATTTGTTGAGTTACTCAGGTACTAAAATAAAGGTTCTGTCGTAACTTCTAAAGCTTTACCCAACTAAAAGGAGGAGTTGATAGGAAAAAAAATCCCATTCTTTGTGGCATTAGCAAGAGTATAGCAATGAAATTTCTATGCTTCTATTTATTATCGATCTTATATTTTTGCTAGGGGGATTTCTTTCTTTTTAGTGTCTCTTTTTGGAGTACCAATGGCATATTGGTTTCAAGTCTTTTTACTTCTACCTTCCCATGCTGTTTGAGGTTAAAGGACAGGCTAGAGTTTTTAATTTTTGGATGATGCAGTTGTATACATGCTTCTATTGATTATTGATTTTGTATTTTTGCTAGGGGGATTTTTTTAATGTCTCATTTTGGAGTACCAATGACACATTGGTTTCAATTGTTTTTACTTCTACCTTCCCAAGCTCTTTAAGGTTAAATGTTGGGCTAGAGTTTTTAATTTTTGGATGATGGACTTGTATGCATTACTAATGATTTGTTAATAGAATTTTATTATTAGGCATCTGCTATTGCCTCTTATTCTTTTTCTTCTCCTTTTCTGCTAATTTCCTCCATCCTTTCCCTTAATGTTCATTTTCAATCTTTTTCAAGTCATTCATGCCTTAAACTGCAGCCTCAAACATATCTGATGCTTATTTTTCCATAAAAACTGAATAAGGACTATAGAAAACTTTAAGATCACGCATTATGATCCTTGAGCAACTAATGTTTTGTCATTTCATGTATAACAGCCAAGATATGATCTACCAAAGTTTGAGGATTTCTTATACCTAACTCTAATTAGACATCTAGCGGCTGATTTGGTGCTGACCTTTGGACAAAAGAGGGCTCTTCATGAAAACTACAAGGCTGTTTGGTAGATTAAGAGACTTAACTCTTTGATTTTGTAGTTTAAGACTCTGCAGATTGTGAGAAAGGCTCCAGAGTGGCCAATAGACTTGTAATGAATGTAGATAGAGAAGGGAGAATGCAATTTTTGAGGCAGGTTGAATGCTGAAGAGCCAAATCAAAGCACAATCCCAGAATTTGACATCACAGAAAACTTTGAGGAGAAGGATTCTAATGATAGAAAACACCATTAATATTTTTAGTATGCTTATTATGATATTTCACACAATTGTCTTGTTGTGTATGGTATGTTTACCCATCATGTCGGACTCTGGTGCCACATGAGGTTGCCATATGACAAGTGTCAAAACAAAAAAAAAAAAGAAAAAAAAACTTTAAGTGGATGATAACTTCTTTCCCTCATCTAAGAATGTTGTAGAGGACATGTCTATGAAGTATAAGGCTGAAGATTTAATAGAAAGCCATATGAGTGAAGCTGATGGTTGGATTCTATTATCTTTCAAGACAAAGAATGGCATGCGGCTGCTACTGCAAAGGTGCAGAGAAAGTTACACCATCTCTTTCCCATCTTATTTTAAGCTCCTCTTGTCCTCTTGATGTCCTTATTTACACTCATGTTGTTTCTGTTTTCTTAGTATGTTGTTTTCCGCTGTTTTTTTTTTCTTTCAAACACGTACTCTTTGAATTATCTTGGTTTTTCTCTTCATTCCCTTAATAAAGTGATTACGTAGACACCTAATATTTTCTTAAGAAAATAATTAAGTCTCATTAATATAGTCAGTTATAGAACATGGCTAAAGCTAAGAAGCTTACATGGAAGGGTTGAGCAAATCTACAGCTGCCTGCCAATCAGATGCCAACCCCTTAAGTATTGGTGTGTAATTCATGCCCAAAGCAATATCAATCAAGAAAAAAGCTGCCATGCGACCTAGAAAGCCAGTCAGAAATAGGTAAACCTACCTACTTGGTCGCAATTAAGGTTCATTCAGTGAAAGATTGACCTTCCAAAATACCTTTATATTTGAGAAGAGTCTGGATGAAGAAGAAAGATGATGAGGTTTGTTATAGGCAAGGATTCATATCTCCGAGGACACCCCCATACCATTCAAATACTGGTTTTGTACAAGATGTGGTATGTCCCCGTATCTACTTGTGGTTTGCTGAACCAGATGATACCCCTGAGTCCATACAGGTTGATACAGTGTGCAAAATGGATTAATATGGTAAGGTATCGTGGAGATTTGAAACCTCAGTATATGGAATTTGAAAAGCCACTCAGATGTCAATGCAGTATTAATTTTAAATTATATGAATGAAAAAAAAATTATAATCTAACCATTATAATACACAACGTTCGCCGTCTCGGTACCGAACTCTATACCGGTGCCACACTAGCACAGTGGGTATGGTACAAAGTTTTTTTAAGGTACCGAGTGTCGGTACACCATCCGTACCAGATATCGATACGGTACGCGTTATACCACCTAGTTCGGGCCAGTACGGCATACTATGATAATACATTGAATTCTCATTGCCCAACCATCTCATTTAGCTTTAATACATGTTCATATTGCACGGAGTAAAACTTATTTATGAGAATGTTTGGATTAGTGCCTATGTTGGCTGTTTGCCTCCTTTCTGGTTGTCTTGGTTATTTGCCACATATATTTTGGAAAAGTTTTTTTCAGAAAAATATATTTGGATAAAATCATATCTGCTTTCTTAGCCTCCACAAAAATAAAATGCAGCCTGGCCAACACATTTAGGTAATGATATGTGGAACTACTTGGAGTCTTGGACCTTGCTATGATTGATTGAAGAGCTAAAAATCATTGTTGTGCTCCAACTGATTAGTTGAAGTACTCCATGCTGGTAAGAGTTTTGTCTGGCAGGATGCAACTCAATTTCAGATCCACTGAGATAACAAAAAGCTTTTCTCAAGGCATAAGAAAATGGTAATACATATTTAGGAATGCTGATATTTTGAATAAGTCCTCATCATAGTGCATTTTAAGTTGATTGGGAGTTAAAATTGGGTCTGAGTTCATCACACTTGGGAATTTCTCTCATTTTTTTGATTTTTTTCATTGCCAGAAAAAGGGCTATTTATATTCTTTGGCATTGGATTCTTCCTTGCAGTTTGTCTTCAAGTTCCTTTATGTTCTTCTCATTACCTTTTTCTTTCCTTCAGCTCATTATGCCTGCTCCATTTATGTTACACATTGCATTTGAACTATTCTCAATGATCCTTAAAATGTGATGCAAGAGTTATAAGGTGAACTTCCTGCTTCCTATAGACTTGTTATTTATAAAAGTTTGAAGGACCATATGCATATATAAGATGGGGTTGTTCTTAAACATCCATTAACCCTTATCTCTTAAACATAAAGTCAATATATTCTTTGTTCTTTTCGATAAAGAACATAAAAAGGTGAACTTCCTGCTTCCTATAGAGTTGTTATTTATAAACGTTTGAAGGACCATATGCATATATATAAGATGGGGCTGTTCTTAAACATCCATTAACTATTATCTTGTAAATATAAAGTCAATATATTGTTTGTTGTTTTCGATAAAGACCATAAAAGCCTGATGCAGTACTTTCAGAAGCATTGCATTCATTTTAATGATATTCAATAAATATATCTCTTTTTCTCTCTCCAATTTTTTTTGGATTTGGTTAGAACCCTGGCTGAAGTCTGTAAATCTTCTGAAGTATTCACCTTTGCCCAAAGAAATCTTGCTGTGTTCTCCTGTTGGTTGTCTTTGCACTTGATAGGACAGGTATACAAAATACGATCATCATCTTTCTCACTGCATTTTTTTTTATTTCATTCGTCTATTCCATTGGATCAAGTTACAGAGTGCATGAAGGTTCACAAGAAGAGCACCTATGCACAGATGGTTGTAAGAGGTGTCTTTGTTCCTACTTTTTTCTTTTGTTCCTGTTTCTCGAGATGGAGAAATTACCGAGTTTGTCTTTTACTTATTTGTACTAGTTGCTTGACATAAACAGCGGATTTAGGCATTTAGAGAATTAAATTTTGGAATATTCTTTTTCATACATACCTTTTACACGTTTTAAGATATTAACCATTCTTGGACAGTTTTACTCAACGTCGACAGAACCCGTACCAGGCACTGTATTGGTTGCCCGGCAGAACGAGTCGGTATGGGTCGGCGTCGTGCCATGCCAAGCCCAAACAGACGTAGTAGAAGAGATGGGAAGAGAGAAAACGAGAGCGGAACGAGGTTGCCCGCCTCTCTCTTCCTTCTTCTCCCTCTCCCTCCCTTTCCCTCTCTCTCTCTCTCTCTCTCTTTTCCTCTTTTTTCTTCTCCTTCTTCCCCTCCGGCGACAGCGAGAGGCATCTCGGTTTCAATGGTGGAATCGTTCCGGTCCGCTGTCGGGACGCCCTGAATCGGGCGATTCGGGACGATTCCGCAGACCTTGGCTTTACTGGACAATAGTTTTTTCTTTTTAACCTGCCATGTTTTGCTGCTCATACACTTTCTCTGCAACAAAGAAAATATTATTGTGGTCCATAGGTTAGATTTGATGAACCCATGTCTCAAACCACTTTATAAAATCTATAGTAGTACTTCCACCACTGAGGGAGGGGGAGGAAAATTCAATTGAATCATTACCATTTAAGCAACAAATGCAAAGATATCAGTGAACCGTCATTCTCCTTATTCAAACCTAGCACCAACTCTAATAATTTGTTTTAGTACTAAGGGCAACTTTATACTGTTAAATCCATGCAGGACTCGATCTTGCATAGACATGCATGTGGGCAAAGAGGCATAAGTATTAGGTTTTATATAGACATCCATGAATAAATATGCACCTTTTCATTTTACAAATCTTCTCTTTATGGTTTTCTTTGTAGGTAGTGTTGAAGGTTTATTTCCTGCACATGGCTGGTCCTGATGATGAGAGTGAATATAAATGGATAAAGCAGGTGAAGTCTCAAGGGGCAGTTCCGTGTCTTGAACCAGAAAACTGTCTAAATGCTTGGGCTACTCCACCAGGTGACAAGTTTATGGTTAGAGGCCCTGACTATCTCTCAAACAAGGTAAAAGTACCTGGTGGTGAATACCTTTTAAAGCCGCTCGGATTTGATTGGATCAAAGGTCCCACGAAAATTGGTGAGGTGTTAAATCATCCAAATCATCGGGTTAGGAAAGCTATTGATGATGAAATTGCAATTGGCAACAACCCTTTTGTTTGGGCTTTCAATTTGCAACTCCCAAGCAAGGATAACTACAGCGCAATTGCCTATTTTGTAGCACTTGAGCCTATACAAGATGGATCTCTCATGGATCAATTTTTGAAAGGTGATGACACATTTCGTAATTCAAGACTCAAATTGATTGCCAACATAGTCAAGGGACCTTGGATAGTTAGAACAGCTGTGGGTGAGCAGGCTATTTGCATATTGGGGCGAGCTGTTTCTTGCAAGTATGTGTTTGGATCGAATTACATTGAGGTAGATGTGGATATTGGAGCTTCAATGGTTGCCAATGCAATTGTCCACTTGGCATTTGGTTACATCACGACACTAACAGTAGATCTAGCATTTCTTATTGAAAGCCAGACTGAATCAGAGCTCCCAGAACAAATTCTTGGAGCTATAAGGTTTTCGGAACTTAATCCAGCTTCAGCTAGCCTGTATGAGCAGCCATCTGAGGAAAATTCGGGAAATCTTCAGTCATCTCTTCCTACAAGATGGTGGATATCAATTGGGCAGGGTTTTTCTCATTTGATACACCCCGGCAATCAGGATGGCTCTACCTCCACCCCAGAACAGTCAGAGCGTGTTAATGGCACTTCTCATGGAGGAGATGGTGGTGAAAATACCAATAAATAGTAAGTGTAATGGCACAAAATTACATTTCATGCCACCTATATATTTTGTATATGTCAATGTAAATATAAGATGATTAGTTGTTTTATGATTCTTAAATTGTTAATAGAGACCTAACTTACCAGAGTTCACTAGAACATCCATGCTTCTTTTCATGTTTTCTTGGTAGGCCATATAGCCAGCCAGTTAGCATTTACTAAAATGAAAATTGAAAATATATGTGATCCTTGAAATGAAAAGGAGGATCTCCATGATTGTAATTTTTAACTATTACTAGTAACAATTCTGACCTTATTCCATCTGTTGCCTGGTTTTCTATTAAGTTGCTTTCATACACTTGGAACTATGCCTATTCCTTTTTCTCTGTCCAACATAAGCAACACCAGATGCCTTTCTACTTCTGGAAATATTCTTTCAAGGCCATACTATATAACAATTTCAAACAGTCTGACAGGTTCACAAATTGGCAGGAGAAGAGTGGAAGTAATAATTTATCTGAAATGTTTGAAGATAGATGCAGTGTTCCTGGCATCTGCATCTTTTCATGCCAATAAACCCTAGTGGTGTACTAGCCATTTGGAATATAATAACAATGGAGAATACTCGCCACCAAAAGAGAGAAGAAAGAGATGAGTTAGCTAACCGTTTTTATATATTCAAAAAATGCAAAACCTTTTGTCAGAAAATTTCAAAAATGTTGCAGCTTGGAAGTACTTTACCTATTGTAAAGCTTACCTAGCAGTCCTTCCTGTATTTTCCTTTTAGATTGAAATAAGCACCATTGGGTTGTGGACCCCTTCCTCCACTTCCACTCAATTACATCATTTCCCCTTATCAAATCCTGTACAGAGTCCCAACCTGTTGTCCCATTAAATACATGTTCTGATTTATTTACATGTGCTTGTTCTTTTTGTAGTTGTATCTTTTTGTTATTATGACTGGTCCTGTTAAATTATATCTAGATGTCTTGTACGAATAGAATTTTCTACATATTTAATAGTCTGCTTCTCTAGCTAGTCCAGAAGTTATTTCAACTTCAACCATGCATCTCCTTTTCTATTCTGATGCAGCAGGATGCCTCTCTTTCAGCTTGCATTTTCATAAAATCAAATGCTATACTGTCTTGATAGTTCTGAAAAGGAGTCAATTGACAGCCACATTGATTTCTGCAGTTGGTATATATTATAACTTTGTTAATCCTGTCCAATCTCATGTACCTGATGTATTCACAAATCACAATTGGTGAGGTTGATTGTCACACTCAATGTACTTACCAATGATACATGCAGAAGTAGTTAAGATCCTCATTACCTGGTGCAAAAATCTGTAGTGAGTCTTAGATTGCTAGTGACACGTTTTATCAATGCATACAAGTTAAAACAGTTCTCTTACCACATGTTGGTTACTTTCAAGTGTTTATTAGAAAAAAATCTGAAATTAATGACTATGACATCCTCTACTATTTTTTTAATATCAGTGGCATGATTCTTTTTCTTCTGCAGATTCATTTATAGCCGGTCCTGAACTTACTGGAGATGGGAAGTGACTTAATTATTATGCATTTAGAGAAGGGAGAGACCCAATTGTGCAATTTATGATTAAAAGTAGTATTTGCGTTGGATCATGTGAATCATTCATTGCTTTTATCATTTGAGTCATTCATTGCTTTTATTTTTTCAGATCATGTAATTTATGATCAAAAAGCTTAGACAGGTGCTATTTTGCTTTGTGAGCTCCATGTCTTCTTATAGTGCATTACATGAGGTATGTGAGCTGGTTAGTATGTACATAGGATATTGAGATACAAAGTGGTGAAATCAATGATTGCTTTTCTTCATCAGTGGTGGCTTTTCCCCCTTTGCCGGTCTTTAACAAGGGTGGTTAAATTCAGTGAAGGAAAAATATTAGCTCAGAAAATATTATGAAGATTTCAAGGGAAATTATTAAGCTACTATGGAAGCAAGTGCTGCTCAAAGTGCTGCTCCTTCTTGAATACCAAATCTCTAAAAATTATTTCCGCTTGTAATGATATTATTCTAATAAAGCATCTGAGATATTTAAATATTTGTCCATTAGCATGACAATCTCCTATCAGACAGCTCTGTAATCCTGTGAACTTTGTTGGTGCTGTCTCACTGCGCCAGGCATTTAGCGTTCTGAGGACTCTGCATCAAAACGATATCCTTGCAGAAATAAAGCAATTCTGTCATTACAACTAACTAAACAAATACTAGGTGAAAATGAAGGCTGTTCACTGTCATTACAGATTATTGTAATTTCTGATTGTTGTTGATACAGAATCCATTTGAAGCAATATTTTCCACTCTAATCTTTTTTTTTTTTAAAAAAAATATCATGTATTAATAAGAACCTTTGAATTTATTGTATGAATCTAAGAGCAACCAGATTACTCCAACTTTAGGTTTGTCTAGTTCTACAGTCCGTTCAGATGGCCCCCTCAATCTTTTTGGGCAGAGCATGGGTGGCAGGCTGTTAGATGTCACAGATTTGGAGTAACTTTTCAGTTTGAAGTGCTAATATAACACCAAATTCTCCTAGCGCTCGCTTAGAAGTTCCAATTCACCAATCGCTGCTGTCCAGGTACTTAAAATCTCCATATCAGCTGTGGAACTTTTTCTGTGACTCTATGCCTTACTAAAAACATTTCTAATTTTTGGCTGAAAATAATTTGTTTCAAGTAAAAGTATGGAATCTACTTTAAGGATTCTGCTCTTGGTTGATTCCTCCTACAGAAAATAACAAATCTTTCCACCATTTTACTTTTTAAAAAGAAAAAGAAAAAAGAAAAACTACACGGTAACGGGACAGAGCCAGGAGCCACTTTGAGATACGGATATAATTATATCTGATCACGAATCGCGATGGTCTCAGTCAACAAACCCATGGGGGCTCTTGCAATGTGCCGACAACCATTCTGTTGCCACGTGGTATAACAACCGGATCACGCCACCAGCCCGTTCGGCACGAGCGTGATGTCGGCGAGTCTCGGGGTGCTTGTCCCGTAGCCGTCAGGCTGCTGGGATCCGATGCGAACGCTGCCGCACGGAGCGCTCCCCGCCTCGCCATCGCCCCGATCGCGTGCCTCGAATCATTAGCCGAGTGACGCCCAACTCCAACTCCGTCGCCTCCCACGCTGTCCTCTGCCCTGCCGCCCTCTCCCTCCCTCCTCCTCCTCCTCCTCCTCCTCCTCCTCACGACTCACCTAATCCACCCACCGCCCCATCACACGCCTCATCTTCGCCCGAGTCATCAGTGATGAGCTCCTGTTGCTCTCCGGCAAAAAGATGCACGGATTCTCGACCGTCGACGGCTTCTTGAGCGGTATCCACCCCCCATCCCTATCTCTATTCTCTCACGGAATTGTCATCCACGAGATTAGAGTTTAGAGTCTGATTCTTGTTTTTTTGTTGTTTTTTTTATGATTTCTTGATTTTTATTTGGCGATGGGGGCAGTGAAGGAAGGAGTGGATGAGATGATAAAGTATTTGGCGAACGAACCCTCGGTGGGGCTCTTCTTCGTCCAGCAGCATGCCCAGACCTCCATGCCCTACCTCCTCAACGTCAAGGTGCTCCTACTCCTACTGTTCCTACTTATCCTGCTCTAATTCCCTTGCTGTGTGATTTACAAGATTGTCTTCTTTTATTGATTCGTCTGATGATGTCGGTATCGATGTGATCCTTGAATTCGACTGGTTGTAATCGAATGCCTAAACAGAAAACCTAGAGGGTTTCTAACAGATGTTTCTTGGTGCAATTATGCGTTCTTGCTTTTAAGAGATCGGGGATGTACGCTCATTTTAAACTACTTGTTGAGCTAGTTAAATGATCATCCCATGGCATGAAATTTTTAATTTGATGGATGATTGATCTGGTTAGCGGACTAGGCATTTTATTCTCATAGTCACTTTGCTCGGTCTGCTGGGTATCTTGGGGTAGTGATTGATGAATTTAAGGAATAAGGATTAACTGTTAGACATGATTGGTCCTGGCAGGGGCGAAAACTGATTATCAATAAAATAATTATCCATTTTAGATTTTTAATTAAGGTTATTGAAAATCCACAACAATTGAAGTTAAACTGACCCTATTAGTTGCGTAGAGGGAATGACTATTTGGCAGAAGGAAATTTGGTTGTCACTTGTGTTAAACTTTTTGTTTTCCATGTAAAATAATGCATTTGAGGATTTTAATTGATGTCTAGCAAAATGTAATCTCACAACTAATACGTTTTTTTGAGTGATGAATTTCCACTCATGAATGACCTTAGGAGCAGTGCTAACCAAAACAATTTTTCTGGCTATCAATGATCTGGATCTCATGCTAACCAAACTCACAGAGTAGTGTATCTATGAAGCTCCGTGGTCGATGGCTTCCCAAAATGCTATAACTTGCATTGCATGTATCATCCACAATGATATATCTTATCATGTGCATTTCACATGTCATATGTTAGTGTTAATAGTAATATAGTATAATATTTTCCTTATTTCCTTTTCTTAAAAAAAATCTTGCTACAACATATTTTGGTTTCTGCTTGGTCAACATGATAAATT
This sequence comes from Phoenix roebelenii, assembly GCA_025769935.1. Lineage (NCBI taxonomy): Eukaryota > Viridiplantae > Streptophyta > Magnoliopsida > Arecales > Arecaceae > Phoenix > Phoenix roebelenii. Next base: position 4,225,390 of record JAOXJJ010000395.1, on the reverse strand, counting down.
CCTATTGTATTTCTTGAAATTTTTTTGTTTGTTGTTCATGTCTGACGAGCTCATTAGTTCATACTGTAACTACCTTTCTGAATGTTCCTTGTATATGTTGATGAACCAATGAATTCTTTACATGATCATATGCTGAGTGCATTAGATTTACATTTTCTAAAATCTATTAGAAATATAAGACAATGCAGTGGTATTCTTTAGGACAAAGTTGTGGAAGAGATTCATGAGGTAACCCTGCAAACTGAAGACATCGAGGATTCTATATATGTGGTGAGGTCAATGACTGAATATGGGCTTCCTATCGCTGATGAGATGATTAAGGACATCAACAAGTCTCTACACATCATGTCAACATCCCAACCAAAGAGGGGGTATGACTCTGCAGCTGTCTTTTGGAAAAGCCTCATTTTGGTTAGTGTTTTTAATCGTTATTTCTTATAATGATAAAGATAGATTATATGCATGGCCGGCCCGAGCCCTAGGCGACCGAGGCGGTCGCCTAAGGCCCCGGGCCAATGGAAGGCCCCGGAAAGTTGGGAAGTTGGGGACAGTAGTTTTGTTTTGGGTCGGGGGGGGAGAGAGAGAGAGAGAGAGAGAGAGGAGGGATTTGGTTGGCTTGATAGACGCTGAAGCCACTCTTATCTTTCATCCCTTCTCTTT
>JAOXJJ010000395.1:4208080-4221970 GCA_025769935.1 Phoenix roebelenii | reverse complement strand
CCCCCCCCCCCCCCCCCCCCCCCCAAAAAAAAAAAAGAATTTTGGGTTATTTTGTATTTAAGATGTAATTTTCAGTTTTAAGGTGTTCTGGGGGAAGGGTTTTGATTGCAACCCAAATCCCTCAATTTGGTTGTAGATTCATGCTTGACAGTATGAATCTGATTTTCTTCTTGCACTGTAAATTACAGAGTAATCAAACAAAATCATGCCCCTTATATTTGAAACCTAATTTGCTAATTGCTAGATCTTTCCTTGTACCAAATATTCTGGCTTGCATTCCTGCACGTTAATATTTAGCTTGCGATTGCTTAGGTAGAAAGTAACGGCATTTTGAAGCATTTACCTTCTTCCAATAGCTGATAAGTAGCTGTTATCAGGTTAATCCAAAACCCTAGATGGGGATTTCAAGCAGGTAGAGCTAGCTCAAGCACACAGTACCCTTTCAATTCTAACATCAGCAGTGGTCGGCAGAGTGGAGGAAGCAGCCGTAATTATCTTTCAGCTGTTTTCAGCTCGGCAAAGCAGAAAGCTGTGGGTTTCAGGTGGGGCCAACCTGGTACAGTGCCAAAAGGCCCCCAGAGCGAGCAACCAGTGTCATCATCAATTCCACCACTGTCAGCAGTTAATATCGGTGCTCTCTCAAGTCTTCCAGACGTAGAAGGTGAGGAATTGCCTTTGTCAAGCCATCTCTCAGATGATCAACTTGATGAATCAGATGCTGGTGAAAGTCTGTATAGTCATGATATGTCATCCATGAAGGAAATATATGATAAGTTCAAATCTGAACGAGAAGTTAAATTGGAAGAATGGCTTCAAGAGCCTGAGGATTGCCATAGGTTCTCCGGATCTGGTGATTGAATACCATTCTAATTGTCACTGCCTGTATGGAAATTTCTTCATATATTAATGTTTTCCTCCTCTATTTTCTTTTTATATTCTGATTTAAAATTTTGGCTTATTTTTAATTCCAGTTCAGTGTACAACATATTTGAGCTGTATTTTATTATATTATGTGCACTTTTTTAATAAGAACGTGTTAATTGAAACTTCAATTTTGTGCAACCTTGGCGATGATGTTTCTTGACCTGATTCCATTTGTGCAGGTTGTGGATGAAGCATCATGGAAGAAGAACCAATTTCACTCCGTTAATTTGTCTTTCTAGGATATTTTATTTCGCATGAACTGGCTTGTACTACTTGGCAAAATTCATCAATCAAAAGGTCAAGCATACAAACAAAACCATTTGAAGTATCTCATGGCCGAGCCATTATCTCCTATGTGCATGTCATCATTTGAATTCAGATCGGGTGCTCTCGGTACTTCAAATTGTTGCAGGTGTGGAATTAGAAGCACCCCTGCAGCAAAAAGCATGGCGTGGAGGGTCGCAGGGCTAGTTTCACCTGGACCTTGTTCTGGGGATTCTAGGGCGTTCATGGCCTCCTAGAACGATGGCCACCATTGGGTTTGGGTCTGCCACTCGCAAAGTACAACTTAGCTGGCATTGTCGATATATGAGGGCTTAGATCCATTACCACCGCATTTAACAAACCTTGAGGATAGGCAAAGGACTCTAATAACCTACACCAGGCTACGGTAATGTTGCAAACTGCCACTTTCAAGATGTGGGATAGTAAAGATCCACCCCCGTAGCCTGGCTGCCATTATGATCAATTTCTGTTAAGTTTTATACCTGGTGTTGTGTTTTGTTCATTATTTCATCTTTAGTTTATGATTTTTCTTTTGGTACAACGGCAGCTCACACGCGACGCTTGTGAGCGCAGCCAACTGAATCAGAAAAGATAATACAGTGCAAGAAAACAGGTACCAATGCGGGGTCTGCCCAAGCAAAGCTTTCAGAATGGTGGGCCGCAAAGGAGGCCACCCAATTAGTGGCGCTATTCGCCTTCCTGAAGATGTGTGCAGCTCGTGATAGTCCACACTCGGCTAAAAGTCTACGGATGTCATGGAGCAATGGTCTAGAATCGATCTCATGTCTCCAACTTTGGATCCACTTGACACCGTGGCCGAATCACTCTCAAGGAAGATGTGGTCCACCCCCAGCCTTCGCCTCCTATAGATATCACTTTCCCATGCAGCTCTGAGCTCGGTGCAAGTTACAAACATATTGTAGATCCTCCAACCCCTTGCCGCTACCAATTTGCCCTCGTGGTCTCTGATGACGAAGCTCGTACCTCTTGAACCACCCCCTCGCCAACAATCCCATCGAAGTTCATTTTGAGAAAACCAAGAGGTGGGAGCTTCCATGAGACCAACACAGTTCTAGGCGCTACAAGAGCGAAAGGGAGGCCCCAAATTTTTCCAACTGTCCCAAGGGACGATGGTGTAGCGGGGTGGAGGAGCTCCGCTGCCTGGAGAAGCGCCATGTCCACCACCTGTCTCGGATGCACTGATGTTCTCGAAGATCCGGGCATTCCGATCTAGCCAACAGTGATAGGCTAGGTAGGCAGCCCTGACTCCTTGCTCCTCCTGCCTCGGACTCCATGCAAAGATCATCTGATAGAACTGCAGAAAGTCCTCGGGAGACGTCCACCATCACCGAGGGTCGGGGGGGGGCTCGTAGCAACCCCCTAGATCTGAGCAGCTCTTGGGCAATTGATCAAGACATGGAAAGCAGTCTCTTCTTTGCCTGGGCAGTCTGCACAGTTTGGAGAAAAGCTCATCCCTCGCCGAGCTAGGAGGCATCTGGTGGGTAGGCACCCCTACGCTACCTTCCAGACAAATAGGGCGACTCGCGAGTAGATGCGAAGCCCCTAGATCCATCTCCTATCAATCTGCCAAGCTGGAGACCTCCTAACCACCAGAGTAAGTCCTGGGCTCTCACCTCTGACCTTTCTATCAAGCTCCAGACCCTCCTGTCCTCAATCATACCAGCGGAAATCGGCAAAGACGGGACTCGCTCAACTAGCCCATCCTCGAAAGCCCGTCGGACGAGGCCCTCGTCCCATGCTCATCGGCCATGAGCAAACAAATCACAAAATTTGCACCCCTCTAGAAGTCCCACATCGATCATGGTAGGCTAGCTACTTAATGGCATTGCAAATAACCAACCATCCTCCACAATGTCAATAGTCCGCCCGTACCTAATCTTCCATCTGATCTCCAGTAATACCACCGGCGCACGGGCGCATATCTCTCTCCAAATGAATAAGCTACAACGCCCTATGCGGAACATTGTCAAATCCGCCGGATCTCCATACTTGACCCTCATCAAGGTACCCCAGAAACTGCGGCTCCCAAAAAAAAAATTGGCTGCTAGCTTGATTGAGAGGATCTCTCATTACTCGTCAAGGAGTGAATCCCCAACCCCCCACCGTTCATCATCTGACAGACAGTATCCCATGCTAGAAGGTGAACTCCCCTACTGCACCCTGTCGCAAGCGTGTGCAAAACAGCGATAACAATTCAAGGTCTAGACATCTAGTGCTGTTTATCGGCTAGACATAATAACAATCAAATGACAGGGCTCCACACCAAATTGTAGTGATGATGAAATATCACAATTATTCTACTGAATGACTTTCTTGGTGAACTGAATTAAGTAATCAAGAATCAGTTTAGGCAATTATGAGGGCGAGTATGATGTTTTGTCTCAATGCTAGATAATCCAGCAATTTAGTATTCACTTAATTTAGGGCTCGTGATTTTAGTAATTGAGAGGCTTTTTATTGCCACCATCCTGCTCAAATAAAAATTCATTTACATCAAGTGTTGCAAATTATGACAGCCAGAGCAAACTGGGACACAAGGAAATCATGGTGAGCTTAAAATCCAAATCACTACATCCATCACCAACGGACTTCACTAACTCGACCTTCATAAATAAGGTGCATTCTTATTTCAGATTTATTTTATTTTGGCAAGGGGATAATATTCATAGAAAGATTCAAAAGGTACACCAATAGGTGCTACCAACCTGATACACCTCAAGAAAAATTAATAACATTGAGCAGATGAAAATTCTCGAAGCCCGGAGTATTGAATAATGCAAGGTCAGGTTTTGCCACCCAACTTGGCCTCAGTTCCCCTTTAAACGAGGGTAGGTACCAAAAACGTTTTACAAACTTGGTCCGCCAGTATCGGCTCTGAACTCTAGGTTTTCAGATCCTCAAGGCTAATTTGTACCAACCACAAAAAGAAAGGAGAAGACTGCAAAAACAAAAGATTCAGAAAAAATGGGGAACCTTATTTGATAAATTCTACAAAAATGTTTGATTCTGCCTTTGCTTCACAGTAACATGGAGTACGGGTTCTCAATGTAGCCCTTGAATGCTTTCAACCATTCCGCACCAATTGCACCTAACATAAGCACGGTAAGAGTCAGATTTGGCAATGTTAGATTTACCAATTTATGAAAGTAGAGGCTTCAAGAACTTTCTTCCTAAAGAATTTCTCAAAATGAATAAATACACAGATAAAGGTAGAGGCTATTATTATATCCTGATGTCAGGTGGCACATACCATCAATCACACGGTGGTCACAGCTCAATGTGACTGACATGAAGGAACCATACTCGAATTGATCAGGACCAGCACCAGGTATTACTCTCTTCTCAGCTGCTCCAACGCCCAAAACAACATTGCAACATTAGTATATATTACTACATCTTGTAAACACTGCAACAAAAATGCACGATCTAGGAACACTAAACACCAGCTGAACCCCAGTATGGTTACTTAGATGTAGAACACATATTCAGCATCAAAAAAAAAAAAGAGTTTCTCCATCTTTCTAGAGCAATGAGCTCATGCTTTTGTGTCTGTGCGTCTGTGTGCGTGTAATCAATGATCTCATGCTTAGCCTGGAGTTTAAATGTTTATAGAAATTAATCTTACAGGGTACTATGCCTCTGGAGAGGAATGTGATTAACGAACTACATGGCATCAAGGGTTTTGAGACCTGGTATACGGAGGCTAGTCATCAAAATGAACGCGATATTTTTTATGTCAAAACTAATTACCAGATCCAACAGCCAAGATGCCTGACTGGGGCGGATTTATAATGGCACAGAATTGCTTGATTCCAAAAGGACCTCCCAAGTTTGATACAGCAAACGTGCCTCCCTGTAAAATAGACTCAACAATTCATATAGTAGAATCATAACTATTTCATACACACTCATGACATGTTTGGTGCTTACCTCATAATCTGCTGGCTTCAGACTGTTATCTTTGGCCTTTTGAGCTAAATGCTTCACCTCTTCTGCAATTGTAGATAGCCCCTTTTTGTCTGCATCCTGGGAAATCACTATCTTGTGTTACAATTGCACAAGTGAATGGGAATCCAGAAAGAATTAATGTCACACTAGATACCCTGATAACCGGAACAAACAATCCATTATCTGTTTGTACAGCAACATTAATATTCACGTTGTGATACCTGCATTCAGTGACTGGGCATTGTCAGGATAATTGTCATTATCACTTATTCTTGATTACATACGAGGAGAAAACATCTAAGATATATTAAAATCCAGATTCTGAAAACTTACTGACGGATAAAATCATTCATCCAGGAACTGTTACACTGAGGAACTTTGCGCAGAGCCAAAGCAGCAGCCTGTTGCCAAGGATGAAATAAGCTGAAAATTTCTTGTACATGAAAATTTTCAGAAAGAAGCCTTGTTCATTTGAACCTTGAAAAATCAACATTTAAAGGAGTTGATATGATTGGCTGTAAAATCAGAACAAAATTGAAGGTTTCTTTGAAACAGCTTGGAAGTGGTGGAATATGCTTCAAGCTTACTGTTTATTCTTGATATTATTAAAATGGCGTTCAAAATAACTGCACAGGAATTTCAAAAGTTCATTCTCCTTTTTTCACTAAAAATAAAAATAAAAAAAGGAAGTTGATAGGTACGACCAGCAACTATATTTAAACGAGGGACATGTTTGCATACTTGAATATCCCTTACTGAAGCTGAAAAGAAGTAAATAAATGAGAATTTGTTCTCCTTAAAGAGTAAACAACACTAAATTGGGACATGTTTGCATCAAACAAGTGAAACTATGAGATGGCAACAACATCTAATTAAGGCTCCTCCAGCAGAAGATTTTAGTCCTGCAGATCGATCTCCGATAAACTAAAAGATTAGGCTTTCAGAAAAGACACAAATGGAAACCCTTGTAGATACAAAAGCAATGGCTGATAAGTATTCTAATCTGTTACTCCTTCAACTCTGTTGGAAATATCCTGATCTACCGCCCAAGCATTTGTGTAACCAATTTTTAATATCCTTTTCCAAAATATATTTGATCCCACCAGAACATTTTGAACTTTTGTTTTCTTCCAGACTAGATTTGTCTAAAACAGGCCAAAAGTAGCAAAATTATCTTTCGAAGATGATATAAGAAAATTATAAATCAAGAAATATTAGGAAAAATAATCCTCATCCTCATCCAAGCAATTGTTTTTCCAATAAAACGATGTCGGATATGGAGCACATGATTAATATAAATAAATATTGAAGACACGACAATACAAAATATACTGTCAAGTGTATTAGGACTTTTGGTAGTTTATGATGCTACTACGGACTACCAGATTTAACATAACTATATAGAATTGTTATTTTCAAAGAGCATAAGAATGTACCTCTTAAAAATGCATATATATCAATGAAATATTTTTTGAAATAATTATAAAGGAGACAATCATTTCCTTTGGAAACATGCCACAGTTGCCACTATAGGTAAACATCATTTTGGCATCCCATTCTGTTCCGGTGGTCCTAAAATTTGAAACATGCTTCATATCCAACAAAATTCAGATCCAGGAATCCAGGATGCTCTAGAGCCAAACTAAGAAAAGCAATTAAAGTCATCGTTTGGTAAAAATATTTAGGGTTTGGTTGGAAGTCACACAAGTCATGTAAATCTCCAGTTTCCTGCGTGCAACATATTTGCCTCCCACTTTCAGAAACTAGACTAAAAAGGTTTCCAAGTCACTTGACATAAATTGAACAATATCTTTGTCACTATATTTAACCATGGTTGAACATAACCACATATTATAGTTAACATAGCCGACAATGTCTTGTCATAATTGATCAAAGTTAAGCATGTTACTTTTCAACTTCTCAAAATTCAATCCTGTCACGCCAAATACTATGAAGTAAAGACCTTACTTCCCCAGCATTTCTCATATTAGACAAAACAAACAACCCCAGCATTTCTCATATTAGACAAAACAAACAACCAGCCATGTTGTTATCTTTGCTTTCTTTAATGCTTGATCTTATAAAACAGTCTCAATTATAGAAAGGGCAACTAATCCTTTTTTAAGCACACTACATAATCTGCATATCTTTTCATCCATGTGAAGTACTTAGCAAGTACAAATCAAAAAGCAATCAGCCCTATAGTATACAAGCAGGAAGCTCATTATAGTAGCATCACCATAGGTAGGTTAAGCAAACCTTTATGACGAGGTCATTGACAGAAATCCGTTTTCCACCAGAGGCTTCTTGCAAAGAATTAAGTTGGCCACGCAACCTGGGTATTTCCAATTTACCATCAACATAGAGTTTAGGGATCACCATTTATTTCAAAGAAAACGATAGCCAACAAGAAATTTTTTAAAGACGGATACTCACTCCATAAGTTTGTCAACACGAGTATCTACTGTTAAATAATAATGAGGAATAGTTTGCTTAGAGAGCAGCAAGCGAGAAGCAGTAACCTGAAAACAAGGATCACCATACATTAGCAAACATTTCATAACAGAATAATTTAAACAGGTGTTGATATTGGCTGTGGAGCTGTTATATTTACTTTTCTTATCTGAGAATTTGGAATATCCACATAGGATAAGGCTTGCGTTGCAGCTGCTTCCTTTGTCTTGGAAACACCCTTAGCAGTAGATGCTTTACCAAGTAGACATGCACGATTAAGCAGAAAAGGGTCAAAATATATTAGATCTAAAAAAAAAAAAACAAAGCAGCCATATGATTCAGAGGCTTGATTTTTGACAGGTAGTAAGATATGAGTTTGTACAAAAAGAAATCATCCAACTTTTCATCAAAGAAAAGAAAAAGGAACTTAGTATTAAGATTTAAAATGTCTAACTAATGACCTATGACACTAACCACCACTAAAGTCTGAACAAAAATAAACATAAAAAAACAGTGTGCTAAATCATGTGTTAACAACAGAACTCCGAGACATGCAGAAAGTCTCCTGGTTCTTCCACCCGACAAGATATAGTCTCCTGGTTCTTCCACCCGTCTAATGATCAAGACATGCATGCTACAATGGAACTGAAAGGCATGTATATCTCAAAAATAATACATCAGCATGTTTAAATTTCGAAAACACTGAAGCAGGGTGTCACGCTAAATCATGTGTTAACAACAGAACTCCGAGACACGCAGAAAATAAATCTGATCACCAAAAAGATCTAGTCTCCTGGTTCTTCCACCCGTCTAATAATCAAGACATGCATGCTACAAATAAAAGGAACTAAAAGGAATGTATCTTGAAAATAATACATCAGCATGTTTAAATTTTAAAAACACTGAAGCAGTGTGTCGTGACATCTTCTAGAAACCTGAGGGAAGTGTGACAGCATGCAAGCTTATTGTCAGAAGCAGAAGAACAGATTCGTCTTTAATTTTTCTTTATTTTATTTACTGCACATATTGCACATGTCCAAGAAACTTCATTGGCGATCCTTTAAAATAAGGGATTTCTTTCAATACCTAGCTAACTTGCATCACTTGGACAAAAAGATCTAGACATCTGTATCACCATGAGATGAGCATTAAGTGAAAAATAAAATAAAATAAAATTCTTCAATCCGCAGATTCCAGCATACACACAAAAGGCACTCATCTTGCAAGAAAACAAGATTTAGATTTCCTGTTAATCCAGAAAAGGCCATACCCAAGTAATCTTCAATATCTGCTTTCAAAATGCGCCCATCAGGACCAGTACCTTTTATGCTTGAAAGAGGTACCTGGTTTGATACAGAAATAAAGTTATCAAAAATTAAAGACTATATGCTTCAGAAACAGGATTCACGCATAAACTGCTCATATATGATAGGTGAGAACCAACAACCAAATTGTTTTGGCTGGTGATACCCTTAGAATAACATCAAAAACTACTTTAGTAATTAAATGACTTACATTGTTATCTTCTGCTAACTTTCTTGCAAGAGGGCTGGAGAACATACGATCATCCGTATGAGAAACTTCTTCAGCCTTGGAAACTTTTGGTTCAGGAGCTTTAACAGGCTCTTGTTCCTCCTTCACAGGTAATGTGGGCTCAGATGGTGCCTTAACTTCAGCAGCAGGAGCAGCTGTTGAAACTTCATAATCTTTAAATTTTGCTATATCATCCTCTTCTTCCACAGTTATAGCAATCACCTGTTAAAGGGATGTTATGTACAATATGCTTCAAAGAGAAATCATTTTTTTAAAAGAAAAATATTTTTTCAGATCTGAAAATAATTTCATGAAGGATATCATCAACCAACAAATTGCTACCCACAAAGGAAAAAATTGGTGTATAATTTAATTCAACCATCATGCCGTTAAATGGCTACCTGTTAAATAGTCTAGGTTGGACCCGCTCTATTAAGACACGGATTCATGATATTTGCCTTCTTTATGGAAGGCATACTTATGGGTCACAAAAGGTCGAAATGTTGATTATGTTGGCAGAAGAGGGATAACTAGGCAAGATCAAATTCAGGGTCAGCAGATTTGGAGGGGATTGTGTTTGCTTTCTTTCCACTACTATATATTACTTTTGTTGGCTTGTCCGCAAGAATGTCATAAAGTTTTACAATTGAAAAAGACACGACTGAAAAGAAAAGGGAAAAGTTAAAACTATCAGAAAGCTGCTAAAATGCAACAAATGTTGCAAGAAAAGTCATAAAGAATCACAATAATGGTGTAACAAGCGCAATATAATGCATAAAAGTGTTAGATTTAGAAAATAGAGAATGCTAATTCTATATTGTTAAGGAAGTAGAGAAAAATTGGAAGGGCTAACTTATCTCAGGCATATATGCTCTGAATCAATAGGAACCTAGGACTTGGAAAGAAAGAGCCATACAAGGTACAGGTTTGAATTTCAAACATGTTACTGATCTTCTTAAATGTGGCATAAACGAAGAACTAAGTCAATGCACTGGCTATATGGATAAGTAACAAGGTTCCCTAATCCATAACCAAGAAGAAAACATGTCTTCATAGTAGCTTTACTGTTAAATAATAAGAAGAATTGGAGCTCACATCTTTAAAGATAAAGAATACAAAAAAGGAAAAAATTGTTAAGAATACAAAAAAAAAAAAAATTGTAAGTTCACCACATTTACCATGTTGCAGACAGATAAGCCCCACATACTATCAACAAAATGAAATCCAGTGCCCAAAACAAGTACATCAGTCTGAGCATTATTTGTTTCGTGTGATAAAAAACAGACCATTTGTCAAATTTTATTATGTTGTGACTACATTTTACCTTCGAAAACTGTTACACCGCTGAATACCAAGTAAGCAATGCTAAAGAAACAAATGATAATAGATAGACCGAGGAACCAATTCATAGTACTACAAATATCACAGCAGTGAGAATGCAATTCCCTTAAAAAAGAACTAGGAAATTATAAAGAATCTAGAATAATTAAAATCTATCAGAACATTGATTTGGCTCAAAAATGTATTTTCCACATTTATTACAGTAAATACCTCACCAACTTTAATGTCTTTGGCCCCATCTCCACGTATTATTTTAGCAACATAGCCTTCTTCCATGCATTCCATTTCCACAGTAGCTTTATCCTAATACAGACATGGTCAAATTCTTCAGTTATGCAAATATACTTGAAGTAAATAATAAGTTATGTGCTAAACAATCTGATAATTTAAATATTAAAACCTACAGTTTCAACTTCACAGAGCACTTCACCAGGAGAAACTTTATCTCCTTCCTTCTTCAGCCACCTAGCAATGTTTCCCTATAGGCAATACAAACAAGAACCATTGAGTTGCAACATGAACACTCTGTGAAAGAAGCCTTGGTGTTTGATATCTATAACAATTGTTCGTACCTCAGTCATGGTGGGAGAAAGTGACGGCATCCCAATTTCTTGATGTGGAGGTAAATCTGAAACCATGTATCCAACAAAATTTTAGCGAATTCTTTTAGGTGCATCAACTACTTATTATTTTTAAAATACACAAAGTATGTTGTGGCACATGCCACATAATACAACCAAAGAAAGGAATACATGAGTGCAATCATGGTCTGCCGTATCGATCCGTACCGGCCGGTACGTACCGGCCGGTACGATCGGTACGTACCGGTCCGGTCTGAGATCGGTACCGGATCAGCATGAAATCCGGTACCGATAGTTTATTGTTGAAGAACCGGTACGGAACCGGTTCGGACCGGTCCGGGCCGCTACCGGTACGGCGACCGGTACCGGTACGGCGACCGGTACCGGTACGGCGGACCTTGAGTGCAATGAAAATATATATTTTAAAAATTACGAAAAATTGAACCTTTTAGATGTAAATAGGTTACCTGGATCATTCTACTAGGAAGGGGCACTAGTGTTGTACACATATTGATACATGGACCAACAGTTGAAAGATTTTTTTAGATTCTTCTTGCAATGAAAAATCCAAGAATCATATGTATCAAATCCCAAAAATCCAATACCTTCAATTATTCTTATACTATTTGCAACAAGCAGAACCACAAGGCTATAAAGCATTATTAAAAAAATAAAATGTATAGAGGAAACCTGTAGATCTATCCATTAGACATATGATCTCGATATAGGGTTTGCATGGATATTATCTATTGATGGACTGCTGATGTCTATAACACATGTTCCTTATGTGGTCAAGCTGCCATTTTCTTGGGTACTATAAATGGTAGGGTACTTTATACATGTGTGATTTGTTCACTAATTATTATACAACGCATATCAATGTGATAGGAGAGATCATGATTTGCAAAACCGGTGTCGGAAAACAGATAAGTACTTACTGATTTGGTACGGAGCAATCAGTACAATACACGTCCCGTACAGCCTCCCAAGTCCCAACACTTTTTTCTTAATCCCAACCATGGTACCACCCAAACCAAGCAGAACAAGTCAGTACTGGCAGTAGAGGACAGTTCTGCTTGATTTACACCAGTATGAACTGATTCAGCTCATAAACCAAGCTTAATCTCGGTATCATTCCAATACCTTACCAGTATGGTATGGTATAGTTAGTACGAGGCAGTATGGATAGGCAAAGCAAACCTTAAGGGTGCCGATCTTCCAAAAAGCAACAATATGAAGAAACAACCAAGTGAATGAAGATTTATGCTATTCTTGTAATCTCCATTTCACAACCAATCAAGTCTAATTTCCTTCAGATTTAAAAGGTAATTAGCTTAGTTTGGTCTTCTTTTGATGAAAAGTTCAGATAAAAACCAATTAATTACAGATAGAATATTTTGTTCATCCACAAGCTAATGGTAGACTTAAAAGTTATACTAGCATATGCCCATGTACGTTGCACATGGCCCTAAAATAAATTTATTTAAATATAGTTGAATGAAGAATTTATATCATATAAATCTCACTTTTCTGAAAGGGATTTGTTCTGATCATTCATATAAATTTACAAAACAGAGTAATAAAAATCTAAAATATTAAAAACTTTTGAAATAATGTGGAGGATTAGATAATGAAGGTTGGGATTAAAATAGGAGATAGAGATTTGAAGGGATAAGGTAGTTCGAGAGGGAAATAGAGATACATGCAGAATATGTTTGTGAAGATTAATTTCTTTAGGTTTTAAAGGTAATTAACTTACTGCAGTCTTCTTTTGAATGAAAAGTTCAGATCACAACCGACAGCAAATAGAAGATTTTGTTAGTCCACAAGTTCATGGTAGACTCATACTATTTACAAGGACTGAACTGCCCATCCATGTGTTACCCTATTTATATTACCGAGAATGCTGGTAGATTATCACCATGACTAAAGGGTGCATAAATCTACACTATCTATGTCAACTGATATTCCTATGCATTGGTCTGCATAAATGCATATAAAAGCAACGAGCATCAGTCTATAGTCATACAAGTGACAAAAGAACAAACCCTGTGTTGTAGTGTTAAACTATACCCAGCTGTCCTAGATAATTTTGTTTCCATCTGAAATGAACAAGAACTCATTCCTTTCCTTTTTTGGATTTAAGAGTCCGAGCCACATGTTTGACATGGTCAAAACAAAAAAAAAATATTTGGAAATCAAAGGTAACCATTGTCCATAATCTTCTTGCAGTATTGTCAATATGTTTATGACACCTCCACAAAAAATTGTGGCTAATGTGAACATATAGTTGTTTCCTAGGGCTTACTATCATGAAGTTTTGGTTGTTTGTGTTTTAAATAGGAAAAGATAACACATAATTGTGTGATATTAATTCATATTACTTGAAACTATATAATGCAACAGTTAGAAAACTTGCAAAGAAAATAGGACAAGGTAACTAGGTTGGTCAATGTTTCAAAATATTGAATAACATAGTCTATATTAATGTGCAATTGCAAAAACATTTTTATGGAGTAGCGAATCTCTCAATGACACAATAAGTATATTTTGCTCACCCCTAAACAACAAGCACGATACACGACACTTCAATTGTTTTTAAAAAAATAAGCAATCACAAAAACTCCACCAAAGCTTATCAAGCTATCAATGCTATTTAACTAATTGACTTTCTTTGGTCACGTAATTCTTTTTAAAGAAAACTAATGCAACAGAGTACAATCTAGTTGTGGAGTAATTGATTAAGCCCTCATTTGATTTTGATGAGCTCAAAGCATTTGAGTATATCTTATATTATACTAAT
>JAOXJJ010000395.1:4187285-4207980 GCA_025769935.1 Phoenix roebelenii | reverse complement strand
TCAAAGTAAAAATTAGGGAACATAATTTTTAGAAAACCCAATTCACCCCCCTCTTGGGTTGTCACCTTGGGCAACACTAGTAATTAGAAATTAACTGAAAATGGCTAATTAAAGGAGTTACCTACCAAATAATTTTTAATCATATATTTCATAATGTTTTTTTGTATATGGCACTCATAACATCCCCAACTTTTTGTTGACTAATCATCTACAGCTGCCATTACAATCTTCTAGAGCATATCTCAAACATGTGGAATACCAACAATCTTTTGGACACGTAATATACCACCCAATGTCATACTACAACAAGGACATCTTTAGATCCAAAAGCTCAAGTTTAAGATAAACTAATACCAGAAAATCAACGTCTAACTAGAACATGAAATTGAAGATTTAAAAGCCGGAAATGAAAGAAACAGCAAAAACATACCTGAGTTGCTTGAGAAACATCTCCCTGCAGCTGCTTGCATACTAAGGAATGGTAAAGCTATCAGAAATCTTTTATGGTGCTAATAATAGGAAACAAAATGGCATAAAAAAATTCACAAACCATGACAAAGTGCTGTTGAACCCCGTGCCAGCCATTGAAATACTCATTTTGGTTGCTCTTCTAGAAATGCTGGTCTTGACTAGCCCTAGAGAAGATATCTAAATAATTCAAGAATAACACTTAGGATCAGGTCAAGCCACTAAAGAGAAACTAGAAAACGACAATTTTGCCAACAATCATCACCTTGAAGACATCAAGGTCTTTTATACTGCTTTGGCCTTCAAATCTGTTGGTTTTAAATGGAATGCCTCCAACAAAAATGTTTGAATCTCCATCCCTATTTTTATGCAAACCACACTGATGGCTCCTTGATATATCTGAAAATATTATGAATCAACATTTTTCAGTTTGTTGTGACATCATTAAACCATAATGGTAGCATATCATAAAGCCATAATTGCATTTGAGTTGCATAATATACATGCAAGCTTCATATTTAATGCAAGATAAATCATTAATTCTACATAATGGAGATTTGGCCACTTTTCAACACCGTCTATGTCATCTTTGCTTACATCTTAGTGTGACCTGAAAGGCAAAGGTAACAAAATTTGGGATGTAGAGAAGGGTGGTTTTGTTCTACAGAGTTTGACGGATTCTTGTCCAGATCAGTACTAGAGTCATGTTAATCAAAATCTTAGGGATTAGAGAATGACTGTTGGATGATCAATTTACTTGGAAAAGTGAAATGGATGGTACAAAAAGGTTTGAAAGAAGAGTGCCGACCAGATCTGTTATCATTCTGCCTGAAAGAATAGCTAATGAACAAAAAGAAGAGTCTGAAGACCAGTCCATTTTTCAGAGTTGACCTTTTTTTAAATTTGGGTTTGGATAAAAAACACGAGGATAAGCTGAAGGAAAGGAAAAACGATAAGGGGAACATCTCAACTGCAGGTCTTTTCATTCTTCCAGTGTTGTAGAGCTAACTTTTAAAATAGCAGTTGATTTTCCTGCATATACAGGAGGGCTAGTTGAACAAAATCTACAGTCTCTGTCATGGACCTTAACTCAGTTTATTAAATAAATAAATAAAATAAGTGAAGTATTCAATCCTGCATTTCCCACACATACCACTTGAGAAAACATGAAATGAAGGAATAATGACTAGCTTATTAGTACTCCCTTAATATACTTAATGCTTGAATATGTCTTCTTGCCTCAAAAATTAAAGAAAAAAAAGTCCCAAATATAGCCATCATCCTGCTTTCTAATGGTATAGCTTCAAGTTTTCGATTGCATCAGGTGCTTCTTCCATTGCAATAAACTTGTCTGGAAGTCTTACATAGTCCAGAAATCTCAACCATTTGGTATTTATGGTCAATAGAAATATTTCTAGTAAACATGAAATCTAAGGCATACGGTCATCATATTTTTTTTAATCAGCAATCTGTGCACCATACCATGATATCTGAAGGAGTAAGAGGTGGTTCTGGCATTTGACTTGAAATTCTAATCAATATAGCGATGCTTGCTCCAAAGGAATGACATTGCAATCATTAGGATGGAGTCCTTAAAGCATTCTACACTTACTAACATATAAGGATGTCAAGATATTGTGGCATCAACATAAGTTGATCAAGTACAGGAAATCATGCTAGCTAAGATGAAGATGCTATTTCTTTTTGCTTCATGCTCAACTATTCCGATACTTCCAATGGAATGTTCTCAATACTTGTGAATGATTATTTTATACAACTTTCTACGCAAAATTATCGTTGCCTTAAATACACCCTTGTGCTCCTGCTCTAACTCATCTTCAAGCTTTTACGTGGATATAAAAGTCTGAACCAGAACTGTTTCTTTTCTCTAGGGCTCGTTTGGTTCGCGAGAAACATTTTTTCTCCTACGAATATGATTCCTGGAAAATAGATCTCTGGAAAGAGGATGCCTGAAAAAGTACTTTTGGCATGTTTGATTGACAATAGAAAAGTGCAGATTTTCAGAGGGCTTATGTTTGGTTGACCATCAACTTTTCTAAAAAAGTTGTGTAATTCTTATTATACCCTTAATAAAAATTAGGTCTTTAATGCCTCTTTAATGAAGGATTTTTTTGAAAAAAAATAAAAAAGGAGTGATAGCAGGATCACGGAAAAGTAACTTTTCCGTGTTTCTCATGGGAAAAACTTTTCTATGAAACATGAAAATTATATTCCCATGGGAATACAACTTTCCTATCTCTCTCCTTTGAAAACTCCAACTAAACAAAAGGCATCTCATTACTTTCTCGTTGACCACACTTTTCCTCCTTTTTCCGCAAACCAAACGAGCCCCTAATATTCTCGGATTCCAGCGAAATCATAGAATTTCCTACAATTTTGAACCTAAATAATCTAAAAACAGTTTGATCTTTGCAAAGAACAGAATAAGTGATTTTGGGTAGTTCTTAGCTTTACTTATGAACAGGTGCCAATTTGTCATTATTTAGTGGTCAGACTGCCTCTCATTCAACATGATTCTGAGTGTAATAATAGAATTGATAACCTAATAGAATTGATAACCTAAGTGGTGAATTGTTGTCAAGCACCATGGTTATTTCGCTTCTCATGCAACCAAAAATACCAAAACTTATTGATTACTTGTTTTGGATGTCTTCAAAACCACCACAATTACTAAAGAACCCAACCCCTTTCCTATTTGCCCACTTAATAGTTAAATAGAAGAAAACACTACAAAATTGATTGGGCAAAATACATAGCACTACTAGAGGAATCAAAAGCAAAAAAAAAAGGGAATGATTGATGAAATTGCCCATACCATCTCTTTTTCCAACAAACAGGCCAGCATCTTTAGAAAAATAACGACCAAGAACAGCAGGCTCGTTTTGTAGAGCATACTGAGCATTCCCTAACTGCAATATCAGGAAAATAGAAACATAAGCACCAGGGATTGAAAAATAAAGAATATTTCATAAATCACAAGAAAACTTCCGAATAGGCTAACCTTGCAATCCTAAAATGAATGTTGGAGTCCTAATAGGGCAGTCCATGCCATAAAGAAATACCATTTATTTATTGAATTATTTTAACTAAGATGTAAGCGAACTGAAAATAAGGTTCCAACAACATGGAATAGCAGTAACAGCAGCAGAATAATAACCCCATCATCCTAATCATCATTAAAGATGCTTCCCTTCAGAATCTAAGTTAAGAAAGCTCCATGGAATTATTAAGTGGCTTTCCAACTAGCTCTCAACCTAATTCAAACCTCTAAGAAATGATGCCCACTTCCTAGCAAAGAAAACAGCTTTTAGCAAAAACGTGCTAGCCACTAGCTCAATAAGCCCAATTAGCATGTAGCTAAGGGCGGCAAAAATTAACCGGATTCAAAAAACTTGACCCAACCCAGCCCTAATTGGGTGCAGTTTGGGTCAAGAATTTTTTAGTTAGGGTCAGGTATAGCCAATTTTTTTGACCCGAACTTTAAATGGGTTGAATATGGATCAAAGCATTGACCATTAGGTCTGGTTGAGTCACAATCTCAGATAAGAATTTTTTTAGTAATCGATCTTTCCATTGATGCTAGTTGTTTAAATCATTTTTGAAATTAACCGATAAGAATTAAATATTGATAGGTTAGCATAGATTTATTAGAAATTGACTCTTACAAAAGAGATTAGGTTAGGGTCCAATGGGTGACACGAAATAACCCATGGTTGGGTATGGGACAAGAGGTCTTGAACCAATGTCAGTCGGGTCGGGTCAGGTATCAGTCTAGATTTTGTACGTTGTTGTTCTTACTTGACCCGACCTGAACCCAAACCGACCCGGCCCATGTCCACCCTTACATGTAGCAAGACCAATCTTGATGGTTGCAGTTTAAGCTGATGCTACTAGCACCTACATGAAGGAAGAGCATGACAGTGTTCGATATGGGGAACCAAGATTATCTCTAGGGAACAGATTATAAATCAAAGGAGTCAAATTGAAGCACAACCCCCAAATAACAATGAAATTTAATCCACCAGTGAGACATCATCTATTCAGATCCATAACCATAGTAGAACAGATGGTGAAGCAAACAGAACCAGTAACACAGGACTCGGTGCAACCTATCCCAGCCTTATCGTTGAAAAGTTTTCACACTAATAATGTTCAAATATTATTTATATCTAGTCATTCTAAAGCATCTTCCTGCTCCAAATCAGTAAAAAGAACTCATCCCAAAAATAAGGAGTGATCAAAAAAAACAAAATGCCCCATGGCACGCAAAGATTTCAATCGGAACAGGAAGAGGTTTACTCAAATAAACGATTATTCTATAGAAATGATCAGAAAATCAGAATATTTCAACCAAATCCAACCCAAAGAAGCCTTAAACCGGATCAAGAAAGAGACCTTGCGAGAGTGGCGCAGAATCCTCGAAGCAATCGTCATGATCGGATCCAATCTGCCGATCGCCAATCTAGTCGGTCCAAAAATCCAGTCAGACTATCCAAGAAGGAAGAGAGAGTAAGCGAGAAAGAGCGAGAGAGAGGGAGCTGACCCGAAGAAGCAGCAAGAAGAGAGCTCTGGAAGGAGCGTTAGAAAGAGAGAGGGGGTTTGGTGGGAAACCGGGAAAGGAAGGTGGCAAAGGTGGGAGAGAAAGCAGCAACGGACGGGCCTGGGTTTGGGAATGGGGGTGGAGGCGGGTTTTATTTATTACAAGAAATAAAAGAACGGAAGTGAAATGGAGCCGGGTACGAATTTGATACTGCGGTGGACCGGTGGTCAGCCTGGGGCACTTGGCTGGCAGGCGTGCCTTGGTCAAGAAAGTATACTGAAGACTGGTAATAATACGCCCAAAAATTTCTCTCGCTGGCTTTGATTTCTTAATTGATTAGTTTCAAAAAATAAAAAAAATAAAAATATATGAATTCCCTTTTAAATATTAAATTTTATATAAATATTCTTTCAAAATTAATATTTGTAAGTATGCTTTTGTAAAATATTTGTTTTTGCTTTTTTATTTATTTTTATTTTTATTTTTTTGCATATATATCCACACTATCTAACATTGTTAAAATATTAACGATTTCAAATTAAAATGACTAAAATATCCTTCATAAGGAGATGAGCAAATAGAGCCATTTATAAGGTGATCGCGATGGAAGACGAAAAAATATTTTTTAAAATTTTATTTTATTTTTAATTAAAATAAATATAATTTTCATTAACGGTGCCAGGAGAACAATTATATTAGGCATTTGTACAAAAACAGTATTTTATGAAGGTACAAAAATAAATATAAATTTAAAAGGATTTTCATACAAATTTAAATTTTTAGAATAATATTCATAAAAAATTAAAAAAAAAGTACTCAATAACTTATATTTATTTCACCAATAATAAGAGTAATGCTAAGTGGATTGTTTTATTATTCTATTGCACAAGTCCAAGACATGGTTGATGTCTCATAACTCTTTCATCGGCATTTATTCACTTCTTTCATCTGCGAAAATGGTCCGGTAGTTTATTTCATAAGACTAGTTTCATGGAAAAAGTAAATATATTAAGAAATCAAAGGCAGCGAGAGAAATTTTTAGGTGTATTTTATGAACCCAGCTAACGATATATTAATGAGATTATTGTGACTTATCAACTACTACCTCTCCACAATTTGTTCTTTGAAGTGATCCATCTCATTGATGTCCATAAAATGTTTCAAGTGTTTAGGTAACCGAAGGGTTCATACCTGGTTACCTAGCTCATCCACGCAAGAAGTACAATAGCACTTGGTTTGAGATTTGAGATAGATTCTAATGGCCATTATAGCATTTCACATGCGAGATTAAAAGTAATGAGCTGATTCCAGAGTGCAAACACTAAGGCTTTAAAGGTATAACGGGGTGACATATACCTACAGAATATGAACATACAATCCCTTTTATTGTTAGGTAGCATATAACATGTGAGCCGACGAGTAATGATCTCATTTTAGTGTGCAAACAATTAGGCTTTGAAGGTATAACATGGTGACATATATCTACCCGTGCCTTATTTAGGTAGCATGGCCATTATTGCTCCCTCCAACACAATTGTGCACGAAAAATCGGTCAAACCGCAAGCGCAACACGAATTGGTCTTTTCACTTTGGTTTATATCAAATTTTTTTCTTAAATTCAACTTAATCTTGGCCGATTCATATTCAGTTTAAATTTTCAAGAAGTCGATTCAAACTAGCCCAATCCGACTCAACCTAACCTACTTGTGCCGATGTATTTTATATTCTCTTTCCAAAAGATGTTTCCAAACTATAGCTAGTTCGGTAATTCCATTTTTTTCACTGCTTTGATTCATTTGCAATTGGTGAGGAAACAAAAACTAATTTTAGCATAAAAAAGGAAACAAAAACTAACAGGTAAACGTCTTAAAAGCCAAAATGGCTCCATTTGCCAATAAAGAACTTGTATATCCCTATTGTCTTTGCTAACCCCTGCTTAACATCCCAAGTGATTAGCTGCACCATGAGCTTAATACCTGCATTATATTGTTCAATCATATCTAGCTTTAATTTTAATAGTGAACAACAAATAGAGTCTCAGTGCACATCAAGCTTCAAAAAAAAATAATAATAATAATTGTCATGTAAAATTGATCAGTTCCCCAAATTTCATCCTGAATCTCCATCTGAACCTACTGCTCTGACCCGAAATTTGAAAAACCACTAATATTTATTCATAAAATTCTTCCATGCAATCCTGAAATAAATTTTTAGATTATGCAATGAGTACAAAAGTAGATTAATTTCAAGATTCTCAACTTGGATGAAACAATTATTGCATGCATTGCTACATGGTATGACCGCAGTTTTTGGAGAAGGAATTTGATTCTGGCAGAAAAATAAGTGAAAAGAAAAAGGATAGTTCCTTGCTGTATTCTTTTTCTTTCCTTTTTCAAAAAAAAAAAAGATCAACTCATAATGAAACAAACAATCTGATTGATAAAACTTCAGATCCCTTGACAGCAGCAACATATTTGAAGAAAATTCTGCAGCTTCATTATATAGGTGCCATATATTTGTTTGCCAATCTCATCAAACCCCACTTTTTAAGATGTTCTCTATGATTACCACTCCCACCTTCACTGCAGCTGAAAGTTGAGTGCGGGTTGATAATATCAACCTACAGCTGAAGCTATCAAATTGCATGCTAATACACTTAACCAATGAATTTACTTAGCAGGTTTGTATGTTGGACAATTTGAGAGATCGCAATATGGAAGCAGCTCTCCTGCTGATTCATTTTCTCCTGATCTTAACATTTAGAGTCCACTGAAGCCTTCCCTCAGGCCGTGGAATCTCTCTTGGTAGGCGGAGGGGCACCTCATACTCCCCCAATGATTGGAGTGGTGACGGTAGGTGCAGATTATCTGGGTGGATACGAACACAAAGCTGTCTCGCCACCTGAGAAGGAAAATCTTTAGAACAACTGCAGCATGATCAAATTTATTTGGGAAAAAAAAACCAAGGCAAGAGAGAGAGAGAGAGAGAGAGAGAGTTTAGGTACAATCAATTTTTAAAATAAGAAATAATACAATCAAATAATTACCAGAAAGAACCCAATTCATGGTCTAGCAATTATTTTTCAAATCTTGCATGATTCACATGATCAGGGTTTTTTGAGATTAATAAAATGCATCTAATGTGAGCAAAGTTTTCTGAAAAATTGTTTGACAACAAACTAGCTATAATTTGACAACAGCTTTTTCATAAATACATATCATGTACAAGGGACAGAAATATAAATGCTTGAACCAAGAGTTTATCACAACTGAAAATGTAGCCCTTATCTGAGTAGCATGAACTGACATGTTCATCATTCTAACAAGCACAGGAATTTGAAATTCAACATCTTGTTTTTATCTTGCTTATCTCATAGTTGAACACGGAATGAAATGAGACATACAGGAAGATACAAAAGGCCCTGAGCATTTGTACAGCATGTGAAAATTCAATATGACCAAAAGCAATTAAGAACAACTTTATTTCAGCACACGTCATTCAGCTATAAGTTTATAGTTTCGCACCAGCTTCTAGGATCTGAAGGGCAAGAAGATCAAAACAGCTTTAATTGAAAAGTGAAGCCAAGTTACCTGGTAACAACTTTATGCTTCTCCCACAAACAGAAATTGTGTAAAAGCAAATGCCAAAAGTGTCAAGGGAAGTAGGTTTACCTCAGCCACAAGTTCCTCCTTTGTCACAGGTGTACGCAGTTCAGTGTCAACCTTGATGAACCTTCTCAAAACCTATAATTATGTTTGCAATAGTCAAATAACATATCTAGCAATATTGAAAATAATGTTTAATGAAGGCTAAAGTCAAACTGAAGCTTTTAGCATAGACAGGTCAGTTAATGCCTGGGATTCTAAATGAATCAATTAAAGTTAAACAAGGAGAAAATTATGTTTGATGAATCAACCAGCCAAGTGGGCGGAGCATCTCTTCACATGCGCATGCATTTAAAGTTAACTAGGTGAAAATAATTTAAGGAACATATTTGGACTTCTAATAAATGGCAATCTCTTTCTCACATATTCTCACATATGATGAGCATAGAAATGAATCAAAACTAGCAACTTCACATCTCCCAAAGATGATTCTGTCCTCACATTCTTTTTATGATTTTCCGCAAAATAGTTTAAAATCAAAGCTTGCCATCTAGAAAAAAATACAAGCTAATGTGTATTATGCATGTGATCACACAAATGTTAGCACATGCACCAGACAAAAATAATGTAATGCCTGTCCCATTTTAGGAAGGCTTAATCATTTTGCATGATCTCCAAAAAAACTTAATTGTTTGCCATCACGAACCAATTATGCCAAATGGATTAAGATTTTAATGGAGTAACAAAGACATTCTATTAATTTTTCAAGATCCTCTGATTCACAGTGGCTAGAAAGGTACAATTTAACATTATTTCACATTTTGATCAGAAAGCAACAATAAAGAGTAGGAAGACATGGTAACTCATATTACACAAACTTTAAATAAGAACAAACATGTCTGGCCAACTAATAGCATCTCCATCCCGTGAAAATTCGCAATAAAAATGATGAAAATTAAAATCAGCAACAGTATGTTAATTGGTTCATCACTTCATTAAGAAGTTCCTTGAATCATTATTACCAACATTGTGGATCTTATCTCTAGTACGTACCCAATAACAAGTTGAGAAGACCATCCACTTAAAAATATTGAAGAAGGAATAGCTCACACCTTAAATGAGGATCCCATTAATTAAGATAGGATATATTCAACTAGTCTGAAAATTAAGAAAGATAAAGGGATGCAGATTTCTCCTCACTTAAAGCATAAGGGGAATCATTCAATGACCAGAACAACAACTACAACAAATTCTTTATTTATCTCCTCAGCCTTAGGTTAAGTTTCCATCCAATTGCTTTCTCTTCTTAATAAGAAACTGAGATTTTCACTATTTGGAGAGGTGGGCAAGCCCTTTGGTCATGATTATTAGGGTTCTATAATGGGTATAATGATCTAAGAATAGAAATATCCAGAAAAAGTTCCACATCCAATCCGTTCTATATATTGCTTACGCTCAGTGATTGCCAAACTGATCCAAACCATACAGTTTGGCCCATACCGAACCGACGCCAAGACAGACAGTTCACAAGGTGCTTTTGATTCTTTTTTTTTGTTGCTGTTTTTTGATGATATTCGGTTCAAGTTAATAATCCTCGCCCATGTTCGGTTCGGTTTAATAACCCCCACATGCCCTGGTGGTTCCATGATTTGAGAGCCTTCGAGGCTCTCTCCGCCCTCGCTCTCTCTCGTTTCTCTCTTAAGGTATGGGTTTTTGCAAGGGCTTTTTTTCTTTTTAAGGGTTGATCATGGTAGAGGGAGCAGAGAACGGGGCAGTGGCAAAGGCGGTGAGTATCGCAACATTTTAGTTGCAGCTGGTGCTGCTGGCGATGAAGGAGGACAAGGCGGATGAACCACCCCAAGCGAAACGCCGAGCAAGACCTCCCCCTTATCCTCTGCACTGAGCTCAAGAAAGACTTCTCTTCGCTCCTTGTCTACAATTAAAATAAGAACTCCTCGACAGCCGCATAAGCCTCTCCCTCTCTCTTCCTCCCCCTCTCCCCCTCCCTCTCTCTTTCGGCAGCTCCCTCTCCCTTCCCCCACTTCTCTCTCCCTCCCTCTCTGACTCTCCATGTTGCAATACATGCCGAAACGGCATGGTACGAACCCGTACCATAGTGAACGGATCACCAACCAATATGACCGCCAATACGGTTCGGAGAACCTTGCCTAGGATTCTACTAATTGGAATAAGAATCTAACATAATCTACTATAGAAATTCAATAAAACATACAATGTACATTCAATCCAAATCATAAATTAAATCCTAAACTTCTAATCTTGATTGCAAGAGTGAAGTGCATCAAAGTGGCCTCAAGCTAGCAAAATCCATAAAAGCAAAATTATCCTCATCAACATGGTAACAAATGCACAGCATCAATATTTTAAAATGTGGTGCATATTGCCGCACATGCACTTGACATGTGTATGTGGTCCCCTGACCGCACCATATTGCCTATATGCAGTATTGTATATCGTCACGACTACATATGAGCCTGCTTAGTATTGTACGGCAGCATATGTGAGCCCACTTAGCATTCTAGAGCTACATATGCATCCCGCTGATGTAGGCGAACTAGGTGAAGCGGGTTCAAGCTTATGGTTAGGCTTGATATGAGTTTCAAGTGGACCCCTAGTATAATTAGTGACAAAATACTGATTATGTTATAATTATTGATATTGTGTATTAGATACTAAATAATAAGCACTAATTATTATTTGTTAGTCAGTTCAGTATTGCTATTATCCATCCATAAAAAAAATATTATAATTACTATTGTTTTTTTATTGTACTTAATATATTATATTTATTTTAAATAGTTAAAAAATAGTAGTTAAAAAATAAGAGCACATATGCACCAGCATATGTAGCCTACGCAACTCATATGCACTATGCACTTCCTTGATTGCCTGCATACTGTAGCCACTTTTTAAAATACAGCAGATCATTGTGAGAAACTCAATAACAATATGATAAGAAGTTTAGCAAACTGAATCTCACACTGGCTTGTTAACTGTAACTGCTAGGGTGCAAAATTTCATGGAACAATTATATGCTTCTACCTGCAGCCTGGCCCCATAGGCTTCATTGAAGGCTTTTTTTATTCCCCAGTGAATCCTTGGCTAGCAACATACTGTAACAGAGAGTTGATGTTGGGTTGAGCTGGTCATGAACCATACTCAAGCTTTCATGGGCCATAAGGTTGATACTTGAAACTAGATCCATATTGAAAGGATACAGCTTGGTCATTTACATAAAGGGCCATGCTGAATATTGTTACATAGCAAGGATGTCACTAGAAATTAAAATCACATGGTACATGTTGCAACTCATAATACAGAGGAAAAAGTGCAAACTACGACCAAAATACATACCAGGAGAGCATTATCAAGGTGTTTTGCTGCTGTTTGATATTCTTTCATTTTATCCTCCTTTTGCCGTTCAAAAGAAATAAGCCAAAAAAAATCAACAGGTTAGCACCCTAGCATAAGAAAGGTAAAATGCATCAACATTTGTAATGAAAGGTGAAATTGGCACTTCATGCACCCTCTAAAACTAGAAAACAACTAAAAATTGATCATATCCCAATGATGCAGGGGACCATGATTTCGTACCTTGATGCAAAAAAAAGTAGGGTAAGTTCGTATAAGAAGAAATAAGCATATGTGGTCATTTTAATCAAATGCCTTGTAGGGCAAAAAAAAATGTTACACATCACTAACACAACAAACTAAAATAAGAAGCCATAAATACAGTTCTATCACAACTGAGATACCGCAATACTAGTCCTTGGCATACTTTTAAAACAAAAATTGGAGCCAACACTTAACACTTTTGAAATGATAGCCAAACCACAGATAAGATCTAGAAATAAGGATAATCAGATAATATTTAAACTTCCTCTAAAGGCCACATGGTTCGATAACTATTGTACAAGGATTTAAGAGTTGGTGCATGCTAGTCCGCACCAACTCTACTGTAACGTAGTGGTAAGGTACTAGTAGTAATAGGCCCCCACAGTACCTTATTGTAT
Organism: Phoenix roebelenii; assembly: GCA_025769935.1. Taxonomy (NCBI): domain Eukaryota; kingdom Viridiplantae; phylum Streptophyta; class Magnoliopsida; order Arecales; family Arecaceae; genus Phoenix; species Phoenix roebelenii. The sequence continues at coordinate 4,195,312 of JAOXJJ010000395.1, read as the reverse complement.
CAACAAATAGAACATTTTTTGGTGTGCTCACACCATGAGGTGCCGTCTCTTTAGAGATACCTCTATATTATCATCATAGTAGGATTTTCAACAAGATCAATCACATCATCTGGTTGATTTGGTAAACAAAAGCACTTTCAAAGCATTAAGTGAAACAACTCATCAATGCACATCCAGATGCAGCTTCACTGAGAACACTGAATGCCCTTGACCCTAGCTGCTTGCTATAGTTTGTATAGTTAATTCAATATAAGATCAACTCTATGTCCAAAGATTGTTCAATATTCTTCTGCCATACCTCAAACCTGAAATGAAATTCTAGGCTATGTTCACATCACATCAGATTGAATCTGAGACATGTTGCCGCTCAAAATGTCAAAAATATTCCACAGAGATGCTTCCTACTAATACTACTGGATATCTCAAACCCTCAAATCTGAGGATTCCTATAAACAATAACATGAACATAACCATAAAAAAAATAATAAATTAATTTGTTTAGTTTTGAAGTATATCAGAGATACTAATTCTAATGGTAATTATCTAATAACAAAAACGTTTTAATGGAACTTACCCTTTAAAAGTCATAGTATGTGTAGGATCAAACTATTATCCTTCTAAGTTCTTAATATATGATTCATATCTAACTCATGAAAAATGAATTAAAAAAATGAAAAGAACAGCATCTGACAAACCTCTTATGCAAATATTGATGGTGAAAACAAAAGGAAAAAAATTAGTAGCAGCAGAACAATAAATAACAACTATTATCAAACGTAAATCATCAATTGCACATGCTATACCAAAGCATAGACATGAAGTCTATGCCAAGACAGTTAAAATAAGATAAACTGTTACATGGCATAAGTTTTACAAGAAATGAAAGAAACACCTGGAAAATAATCTAAAATAGTAATTTAATTACAGGCTAAGGAAATGCAGAACTAACACTGATTTAAACCACCCACCTGATCTTGCACTGCATCATCCCTAGTCTTAGAAACTTCTGTCACAGCTTCTGGTTCTTCACGTTGGTAAAGCTGTTCAAACAATGTACCATATTCATGAGATTCAAAAGCTAACATGAGGAAAATTGTAATCCTTCTATTACGTCATGTTCATTATTGCAGATGAAGTTGGAAAATGCAGAAGCAATCTAACAAGATTTCAGTGAGATAAGTAGTTAATAAGACTTTTAGTTAAAGGAGTTGCGAAAATTAAATTTGCAATTGAACTCAGTCTGCGCAAGCACCCTAGGCCTGTCACCCCTGAAAGGACTGGATTATCAGTTCATGAACATTATTGGAGATGAAGCTGGAAAAGAAAACAGAAATGTGCAAGAACACAGAGCCCAGGTAGTTCTGAAAGACAGTCGAGTAAAGATCTAAGTGAGGGATGTGCATTAACCAGCAATTAAAGGTAAAAAGCATCAGAAGCCCAAGGGGGAAAAAGTTTGCTTCAAGGTTTTAGAAAACTGCATCAAGAACCATCACTGGTATGGTGGTACCTGTGCCGATGATTATGGATTGCAAACAATATGCATGTTAGAGGCAATACTACATCATAAGGGACAAAAACAAGCTCTAGGTCATGACTATTCTGAAATTAAACTCTTCCTTGTTGCTCTTGCAACTGAAATATTATAAAATTTTAATCAAATGACAATATACTGGTCAAAGTTGGAACTAAAGGTACCATAATGTTTACACAACAAATTCAACATTACAATCAAACCTGGACAACATCAAGAACATCATGTGTCTGGATCCTAGTGGTAGGAAACTTCTACCAAGAGTAATATACCTCCTTCAAATACTCCCTTACAATGTTGCCCAGACACTTGTTTCACAATATTTATTGAATATAAAAATCCAGACTATGCTAAGTTACTAGAGCTCTCTCGTAGGTGCACTGCTACAAAATTCATATATTCTTCATATCTTTCTACCCATATAAGACAACAACAAGAAATCATTACATCGAAACTATCACCAATTCCAATCAATGAAAAACTCAGTTGAATCATTATTAGGAATGTTTAGCAATCAAACATGCGCCTTGTTGTGTAATGCTATAATCAGCAACATTCCATCTTGTGCTTGTTTTATTTCATCAAGAATCTCATCCTTATAAACGAGCCTCACATTATTGCAGAAATCTCTTCCCAAGGTTCATAAAATCCATTGAATGACGGAAGGTTGCCACAAAATGGACCAGTCAGCAAATAACACAACACTTTTCAATATTCAATTCCTTAATTTTGAAAAACAAAGGGGGAAAAGAAAAGAAGACATAAAACAATACACATCAAAGAAGCTAAAATGAAACCTGCAAGCATAAAAAGGGGTGCTGAAGATTTTAACCTTGCGCTGTTCACTGATAAGAAAGGCATACTTGTCTATGTTTGGGACGGCAAGCAGCTTGGGCATCAGGTGGTTGCGGAAATACCCTGGGGCCACCTTCACCGTCTCCCCAGCTTTCCCCAGTTTGTCAACCGTCTGAAAGCAAATCAAACAACAAGAGAAATAGAGGCAAAGATGGAGATCATCAGTAGGTGGAGGAGGAGCGGATGGATCCCATGGCCGAATCAAGGTGGCTGCTCACCGTGGTGAGGATAACCTCCAGCTTCCGATATCTGAGGCCTTGTCCGGTGGAGAGGATGGGATTGGTGATGCCAGCATTGGAGGAGGAAGTCTGGGCTCGAAGGAGGCGGCGAAGGGCATCTCGACCACAACACATGTGAGCCATTTGCACTCAAGTTTGGGGGGAGATGGAACCCCGGAAGTGTCCAACCTTCTACGCTCCTGAACCGTGCCCTAAAACCAAAGCAGGGTGCTCATAAAAGTATTTAAAAAAATAAAAAAGGTCTATCGTGAAGCATATGAGTTAACACATGATGTAATGGACAGCAAGCCAGGTGCTGAAGTGCTAACATGTTTGTCATACAATGCAGGGATAGGCAAATAACCCTCTCTTGAATATCTCAATATAATGACCAAGAGCCTTTATCAGCTTGATGGATAGCAGCTTATCAAGTGCTAACATGTTAAGCAAGTCTCAATTATCTTTTAAAGCAGTATAAGAAAAAATTATATTACACCACGTCATAAAGAAATTGTGCCTTCATGCAACAACCCACTGTATATATGAGTTTGTTGCCATAAATCATAGCAATTCTCCCATGCCATATCGCACAGAGTTTTGTTTGGTACCCCACAGTGCAGACCAGATGCAATGTTTTTGTTACAATTCGCATGTACTAAAAATATGAAAATGATTGACCTCATGAAATACATAGGCTAGTTGGAAGTGATTAGTTCCACACCTAGTTGCCAACCTAAACCCTAGTTGCCAACCCAATGTGGCCCTGCTCGACCTAGGTTCGCAATTGAATGCTAAGCCCAATTTGGACCAGGGCGATCTTACCTAACACACTAGTCCAAACCCAGGTTGATTGATTGAACTAGAAACATATTAAAAATTAAAATGAAGTGAAAAATACAAAAATAGATAGATGTTAGAAAAATGCATAGTACTCATTGGCAAAATTTCTAATCCTTATCTCTAATCCTCAATTAAATTAATTAAACTACATAAATATGACTCAGTTTCCCGATCTTTAAATTTCAAAGTTAATCCTAATCAGATGACTCTCAAAGATTCCAAATGTTCCTATAATAATTTTAATTAGATTTTTCTTTAAAAAGTCTAATATATGCAAGACTTTTATAAAAGAAAGATTCTAACATCCATGGACTTAAGATATTTTCTATAACAATTCTAACAAGATATCAACCTTAAAATCTTAAAAATTGCAAAATAGTATAGAAACGGGTGCGCTAATGTTAAGATAAAACCCAGTTTGACACAAAAAAAACGATAAATTAATTTTTTTCAGATTTTTTTTTGGAATTTAGAATTTATATAAACTTTATAAAATCTATATTTTTTAACAACCACGTGTATTTTTACATGCATTATAACTAGTGTAAATAAAGTTGAGTTAGGAGTAATTCCTTTCCTCAGACGACAGATAAATAGTCTCAGGTCCCAAGCAAAACAAATGCAATACATATCCCACAAATCATGTATTACAATCCTAGCAAACAATGATGAAAAAGAAACGCATAAGAAAGAACTATACACATTACATCACATTTGCAAGAGTTAAACTTTGATTAAATGAGTAACAAATAATAATTTTCTAAATTGTTCCAAAAACTTCATATTAACACGGTCGCTGCCCAACCAGTAGGCGTTGATTGGAGGTGGGGGAAGTGTAGACTTTGGGGCAGAGATGTGGCTGGCAGAGGGGAGAGAGAGAGAGAGAGAGTGAGAGAGAGAGAGAGGAGTTACCACCGCTGCTACCGACAAGAGGAGGAGGAGGAGGAGGCTTGGCTGCTGCCGCTGTCGTCGGCGGCAGCGTCAGTGAGGTGTCTCGAGAGGGGTGGCGGGGGAAGGCGTCGGGGATTGGGGGCGGAGAGAACAAGCGCTCCTAGAGATTTTTAGGGCATTTCCTTTTTGCTGTTAATTGATAAGAGAGAGTTAGCATGCATTGCGACGCCTCTCCATTAGACTGAAACAATTTTATAAACTGGGGTTGGGTTACGACTTTGGCTCGATAGTCAGAAAGAAGGGGAAAAGAGGTTCGGATGGTCCAGTTTTGAGTTCCATTCTCCTCGTCTCAGGTCCAGTTGGATTGAACTTATACCCATGGCCTGTCTTACCATGCGATCAAGTTGAGAGTGGATATTGTGATACCTTGACTGAACTTTAAGCCATTTAAGTGTCCATCCAAGAATTAATGCTTGACGAAAGAGTCTATGGATCCTTTCTCCGGAAAAAAAAAAATGTGGGATCCAAATTAGGTTAGGTTCCACGGGACAACTGTATGAGGTTCTAGTAGCCTTGTTCAAAATAGTCTATATATTTTTTTCGAAAACTTGGATGAATTAAACATACCAGCATAGATATATTCATGAAAATAAGAAAACAAAATATTTAAAAATTAACTAGAAAGATTAGTTGAAGAATCCTATGGTATAGTCTTAATATGATTGGTCATATAGGCTACCATCCAATCAGTAGTGCTATTAGCTTTTCTGTAAATTTGTGATACCTCAATAGGGAGTAGTGCATGCATCATTCGATAGCATTCCTATATAAAAGATGAATTTTGGCACCAGCACTCATGTGGCTATATTGAATGTTGTTATTTGGAACAACTTTGGTGTACGACATTACCAACTATCTGACCGCTGTGGATATAACACGAGGAACTCTCCCTGAAAGAACCCAGGCCAAATCCCTAAATTGCCTAATATCTCTAGTGTACAACATTACCAACTACCTGGTCGTTGTGGATATAACACGAGAAACTCTCCCTCACGGAACTCAAGCCAAATCCCTAAATTGCCTAATATCTCTAGTGTACAACATTACCAACTATCTGGTCATTGTGGATATAACACGAGGAGCTCTCCCCGGTGGAACCCAAGCCAAATCCCTAAATTGCCTAATATCTCTAGTGTACAATATTACCAACTACTAAATAACCTTTATGTAGTTAATTAATGGACAAATATAAGTAACCAATATACTTGAAAATATTTTATAAGCATTATTTCAATGAGAGCACTTAGTGCAATACCGCAAACTCTATTTGAAAAAAAAAGTGACCTACATAAGGTACCCTCTCCACCATATAATGGAATCAAGTAGTAAGGTATCATCAGTTTTGGAGGTCCATCTACTTAGGTAGAATGAATTCCTAGACCATGCATACTAGCTAGTCAAAAAAAAAAAAATCAATTTTAGAATTATAAAATGCAATAAAGTCCCCTTAGGGTGATAATTGTGTGCAATGATTTCTCAATGCTTCTCAATTTTTTTAAAAAAAATTAAAAGAAAGAACCCGCAAATCTCAATTGATGGGCCACTTTGGTGATCACCATCTAATGAAACCCACAACCTTTCAAAAATAGCAATCAACTAGCTATGCCTATCAATCCATTCTTTAACCTTGATGCACCAATAGTGTACAATTTACAAAAAAATAATATGACTCAATCCCTTAAAACACCAACAGAGGGATCATTCAAATCTCAATAAATATGCCACTTTAGTAGTCACCATTCATTCAAAACTTACAACCTTTAAAAATAGAAATTTTTATAAAAAAATATAATTATTCAGTCCAAATATGAGAGTACATAAAATTTGCACCAACATATTTAATATCCTTGATGAAATAAAAATATATTACAAGGACCACAACATAATTATTAGAGTACCATTTTGAAATTAAACTTTAGTTTAGGGACAAAATAAGTATTTAGAGACCTTTATGTAATAAAATGTCACAATAGGGACTAACGTACAATTTTCAAAGGACTTTATCAAAGCTCTAAATTTTTTAGGGGCTAAACTATAAATCTTCTTTTTGTAGCTAATCGTTTCATATTTTAGATCGGAACCCAAAACCTGAAACCCACTTATCCTTCATCTTCCTGACAATTGGGCGGAGGAGGGCACCGAATTTGGTGACCCATCCTCGCCTAATCAACTATCAACGGCCCCAAAATCCATTAATCAGCTGCCGCCACCCTCTCTCGGTGACTCTGACTGCCGGTTTCCTGGCGATTGAGAGATGAACCAACGGTCCTCTTTATTTTATTTTCTTGAAAGTAGACAGAAAAACAAAAGTGGAATCACGCGGCGGCGCAACCACTCGTTAAGCTCACCATCGGCCTATCTCAGGCGGTCGACAGTGACCTCTCTGGCCACTCGATGGGAGGAGGAGGAGGGCACAATGGTGGGGAAGATGAGTGCTACCGTCCCATCTTCTTCTTTTTCTTTTTTTTATTTTTTCCTTTCACCCCTTTTTTTATTTTTTTAATTGTTTTCTTCTCGATTTGATCCATTATTTTGATTCTAATCTACTACAAAATTCAGGCTTAGATACTAAATATTGGAATTTTATAGACTACATGCGAAAGATGAGAACAAAAAAAACTATAAATCAAACTAAAAAAGATCGAAGCATACCTTAAGAGATCTAAGGAGCCATTGATAATCGCTGCAGCAATATCTGTAGAAGAAAAAACACAAAGATGGAGCTGATCTTTCTCTCCTTCTCCTCCTTGATGCCTCTATCTTCGATGGGATAGAGACTTTGATGCCTTAGAATTTTTCTACGAGTGGAGTGGGGATCTAGCCCAGTTAGTTATGCCATTAGGTCAATCCATTACATAGCCCATTAACAAATTTAGGTCTACACCAATACTCGTTACACCATATGACTAAGATATTAAAGCCCAAAATAACTATATGATCACAAACTAATTATGAGTTCCTTAAACATTCATTCAAAAGACAACTTAGCCCATACTGCATAACAAATCAAATTAAAATCAGTTCTCAATCAATGGAAGCCCATCTTTATAAGACATTCCAACATATTTAATATATTGAAATTCATTTAACTTGTTTAACCTAACTTGATATGTTCAATAAATAGGTTATTTGGGTCCAGTTGGATTTCCTATTTAATAAATAAGTTGGATTCGGATATAAAATTTTGATATATTTAATAAATATGTCAGATTCATGTTGATGAATTTTTGACTCGACCCGCATCCAACCCAATCTGTATCTAACCCAGCCGGACTGATTGCCACCCCTAGCATACCTTAAGAGATCTAAGGAGCCATTGATAATCGCTGCAGCAATATCTGTAGAAGAAAAAACACCAAGATGGGGTAGATCTTTCTCTCCTTCTCCTTCTTGATGCCTCTATCTTCAATGGGATAGAGACTTTGATGCCCTAGAAGTTTTCTACTGTTCTACATGAGTGGAGTGGGGATCTAGCCCAGTTAGTTATGCCATTAGGTCAATCCATTACATAGCCCATTAACAAAGTTAGGTCTACACCAATACTCGTTATACCACATGACTAAGATATTAAAGCCCAAAATAACTATATGATCACAAACTAATTATGAGTTCCTTAAACATTCATTCAAAAG
>JAOXJJ010000395.1:4154856-4187185 GCA_025769935.1 Phoenix roebelenii | reverse complement strand
CCCCCCCCCCCCCCCCCCCCCAAAAAAAAAAAAAAAAAAAAAAAAAAGTGGTACCATATTACTACTTCAGACATATTGGGGCCACGACCACTATAGCCACAATAGTATTACAAAAAACATGTAACATTCCTAGCCATTTCATCATTTTCTGGCTTCTCGCACGCGAATTTAAATATCTTTCCATTGGCATCACATACGACATTCACATACGAAGTTTTTTCGAGCTGCAGACTCCTAGCTAAATTGGGTAGGGAACCTACCTTATTTGGAACATTTAATTACCCTTTGCAACGACAGGGTAATTTTTTTTTTTTTTTTAAAATATAGGCAACCTGGGCTTACAGAGCCCATAACCAAGATTTTTTTTTTTTTAAGACAAAATCGCTTATGTTAGGTTTGAAGCCCAACGTCCCAAATTGTTCGTTTTGTGCGATGCTATCAGCAACTTGGAATATATCTATCCTGGATGGGTGAATGCTACGTGTAAAATGTTTATATGGATTGTGACACTAGCAGTGGTCCGTAGCCTTCTCGTTGATTCCATTGATTAGGCATTGCATGCACTAATGTTCACAGGTTGGAATCCAACTGTTCACTTTAATAGACTAAGACTTCCTTTACTCATTATTAAATATTACATTGGTTGATGCCAGGAAACGGTCCCTCTCACATTCTCTAATACTCATCTCGTGTTATCCTCCCACATGTCACAATATAGTGTAAACCACTGTATAGGATTCCAATTTGAGGCATGAATTAATACATGTAGGGTAATAGGAGATTTGAAAGGTGCTTTAATTTCGATGGCCCTATTTTGATCTACATTATCATTTGCTATACCTCACCGACACTAGAAGATGAGCTAGTGAAAAATATATATACTACACTATTAAATGAGAGAAGAATATATCATTTTAGATTTCGTCTATCAAATTTTATGATAAATGTATTTTTAACTTATCTCATGAATATCCATAGAAAAGTACAATCAACAAGTTGAATATATAATTCAAGAATGCTCTATTTATTTATATATTTTTATCTGATTATCTCTAATCTACACAAATCTCAAATAAAATAACTTTATTTAGAAAAAAATTTACTCATTGTTTTTCTGCATTCCTAACTAACTGGGCACTTTTAAAATTTAAAACACAGACAAAATTATGAAAAATGAATTCTATTAGATTTTTTCTAACTAAAATAACAAAAGATTGACAAAATAGTTAAAATTCTAAATAAATTGAATTCTCTGGTGGCTCTCTCGAGTCCCTATCTCTCACACATCTCTCTCCCCTCCACATCGCTTGCCCTATATCTCTCTCTTCGGCCCCATCATTTATACCCGCAACACCCCTCTTTTCTCTCTCTTATGTCCCTTCCTCTCTAGCACTCCCTCCTGCAACTCTCTCTCATGTGCACCCTCTTGCTCTTGCTCTTACTCTCTCTCAATCAACTATGCTGGTCTCTCTCCATCCTAGCCTTTTGCCCTCTAGCTCGCTTTCTCTCTCCCCCCATCCCTGCATGCCTCTTCACTCTCCTCCCTTACGTGCACCTTAGCCTCTCACTCTCCTATTCTCCAATCTTTATCCTTTTTTTACAAATACCTATGTGATACCTCTTATATGGCCCGGTCTATTTGACCGGCCTAGAGTATTTGGCCTAGCCATTTTTGGCCTTGGGCTTCCTTCACGTGTGACGCAGGTGAGGGTGGATCGGGAAGAAGACTCTAACTAAGAGTCTTCTTTCTCCTCAATCACGACGGTGATCGAAATCCCATTGCAATCCAAACCCCGACCAGATAAAGCTGGGATTGCCTATTTAAAGACCTCCTCCTCTTCCTTTAAGTTCACACAAGATCAAGTCGCCGATTCCAAGAGCTTCTTCCTCCGATTTCTGCCAGACCACGTCGCCAGATCGAGGTAGGTGTTCTTCTTCTTCTCTTTCTCTCTTGCTATTTTAGCTGAGATTTGGGCCAACGAATTGCCGGAAAACCATTCGAAATAGGGTGCCCTATTTCATCCCCCTTTTCTTCTGGGTTTCGCCGCCATCGGCCACCATTGCCGGCGATGGCTATGGCTGAGAGTTGTCGTGACCACCATCGCCTAGGGATGAGCCACCATGGGCTACCACCCCTCTCTCTTCTTTCTCTCTCCTCCCTCTCTCTTTCTCTTTCCTCTCTCTTTTTTTCTCTCTTGATTCTCTCTCTACATAACTTTTTCTCATTCTCTCTCTAGAGATGATAGATGTAATAAGACACTTCTCTTCATGATTCTGGACAATTCTAGTGAAGGGCCTTGATCCATGTTTAACGGGCAACATGCCAGCCCCCATCTTAGCCCTTTGCGAACACTATTAGATTTGGTCATCTCTGATCTCTATTGAATCTTCTGTATCCTAATTCGAATATGATCAGATGAGTTTTGCCTTGATTAAACTAACCGGGGAGTCGGGCACTTCCATTAGGTCAGCCCAAAGAGAGTATTGATATTAGAATTTCTATTCTTGAAATAATCATGATAAATTTTGATAAAAATATAATTTTTAATTACTAGGATCTTAAAAAGATTTTTGAAATTGTTTGGACTGATACTTTGGATTCATCGCAAGATAAGTAATTTATCAATAAATTATAAATATTTTTTAAATTAAATTATTCTTGATTTATAAATTTGATGTATAGTATTTTATTATTATATATGCCTTTTTTCTAAAATATTGTATGATTCTTGGTTGAATGTATTAATTTTGATATATGTTTGATTAATTTTGATATTGCGTCTTATGATTTAGAATACTGAACATATTTTGAAAAAAAAGAGTTTTGAATCGAAACAGATTTAGACTCGTAGCCGCACTATGTTTTGCTAATCAGCCAGTGATAGTTGTATGTTGGTATTTCGATACCTTGCTAATGGAGGTTGTACATTGACATTTCGATACCCTGCTACTGGAGATTGTACGTTGGCATTTCGATACCCTGCCAGTGGGGATTATACGTTGGCACTTCGATACCCTACCATTGACGGTTATATGGTGACAGTTTGATATGGTCATAGTTCTTGGATGTCGAGTTGAATTGGATGATTTGAAAGAAATTGATTTATAAATGATATTTGGATTTTAAGAAAAAATGAATTTAGCATGCATAATATTTTGATGATACTATATATCTGAATTTGGTTTAAATTGATGAATATAATATGCTTATTTTCTGTAAATGATTGCTTAGATTATTACATAATTTTTCTAGCTAAAGTGTTCATTACTTATTGAGTTGTCTAGTTCATTATACGATTTCTTACTATTTTTACATATTCGAAGAATTAGCTCGATTCTGAAATTTATCATGGGAGAGCAATTACAGATAAGATTTTGACATCTTTATTTAGACTATATTTATTTTAGATTTGATGCAAGACTTTGGAATATTATTAGTTTTGCAAAGCTTTTAATTTTATTATTTAATTAGAATTTGAACGTTATTATTTAAATTATTTCTATTGCCTGATTTGATTATGATATCATGATGAGATGCTTTGAATGCTCGTGAGAAAAGTACCCTATGAGTATGCAGCGGTTGCCACGACTCTCGGCTCGTTTTCTTGGGTAGAAGGCGTGACAACCTATATATCTCATTTTATTATCTTTTGATGTATTTTTTTAATTCTAAAGAGTTTTGTTTCATCTTTATTTTTTATTAATTTGTTTGTATTTTTATTTTACATTTAAGTTTCTTTTTCTTTTCTTTTTTTTACCTTATTTTTTATAATTTTCTTTTGTCTTCATTATTACATCATTTGATATTTTCTTGTTTGACCCTTTTTCTTCGTTTGTGTATTTTCATTATGCATCATATTTTTATTATATTTCAAGTTTTTATTTTTATTAATATATTTTAATCTATATTTCTACATAATTAATTTCATATTTCAAATTATTATGCTCTTTATAACTATATCAATTTTAATATTTTTTTATTATCTTATTAATTACTTATTATTTTAATTAAAATCCTCTGTTTCTTTTTCATCACCATTTCTTTTTATGAGCAACTTATTTCTAGCTTTTAATTCATGGATACTATTTCTAAATTTTTTTATCCTTTGTTTGTTCTTATTTGTATTCTATTTTTTTATTTTAAATCTTTATTTTTGATTTCTGTAAGATTTTTTTGTGTTCTCGTTTTACCATGATTTATGCAAAAACAGACCTCATTTGCATAAATAAAAGCTTTATAACTTAATTTTATTATTTATTAATAAAAGAAAAGAACACATAGACTATATTTTCATTGATCTTTTTATTTTTAATCTTGTTTAAAAAAATTGAGCCAAGCACGTTGAAGAAATTATCTCTTTCTTTCTACAAGGTCTAATAATCCATCCCACAAACAAATGGCTGTGTTGGCATAAATTCCCCCACAAATGCATCTCGAGGCACAGACAACTCTCATTCTATTAATTTAAATTTTTAGGATAAATAGTGATTTCAACGTGGCATCATCAGAATAGAAATTTTAAGTTTTGAATTAAAAAAGTAAAATATATAAATAAAAAATATAATACGATAGATTTCAAGAATTACTTTTTACGCTTCCTCACGCTCTCCACCATCCCTAAAGAGCCGTCTCATCCACTTTTATCGTTTTGCTAGCTACCATTCATGGCCCACCGCAAAAGCCAGCGCCCGCGAGATGGATGGCATTTGTCCGGACTGGCTTCGTGAGGTCCAAAACCTGGGCCCGGACATCTTGAACGCTGCCTTCCGCCAACCATTTCTCAGCCTGATTGCCATCGTAAATACCACGTTTTGCACCGTGAGAGAAAATGGCCCTAGCTGCCCCTCCCCTTCCCCTCGCCCTCGCCACTCCTTTTTGACCGGTCAGAGCTGCACAAACTCCAAAACGCTATACCGACAGCATCAAGATCAAACGCTGATGCCTCCACGTAAAAAATTTTTGCCAAGGACCCTCGTGCCCTCGCCAAGAAACCTCGTGTCTATTTATTAGTTATTACTTATTAGTCGCTTACTTCTATATTTATCCATATAAATACTCCCCTGCTCCCTTTCTCTCTTCGCGCCTACTCCTCTTCCTCTCTCCCTCTCCCTGTATCCTCGGTCTCGTTATATCACAGCAGTTGTGAGAGCATGTCAGGGCTCTCGTGTCTCTCAGAAGATCTCGGTCAACTCTGTTTTATTATTCCTTCGACTAATTATAAACCCAGCAAAATCCATTAATTCCTCTCCACCGCCGGAGCAACTTAATATTCTATTCCGAGAGCCGGAGACCGAGACCGGGAGGCGGAGCGAGAGAGGAATAAGTCTCGCTTTAGCTCTCGGCATCGCCTCCGCCGCTTTCATCCTCTCCGCTGCACTAATGCCAGTCGCCGACCTTAAATTCCTCGGCCGGTGCGCCCTACCCTGCTGCCGCCCCCGCCGCCGCCCCGCATACCCGGAGCGCGGCCTCAAAGCCTCCCATATCGCCGACGAGCTCCCCAAGATCGCCTACGTCCGCCAATACGGGTGGCTGGAGGTGGAGTCGCTCACCAGGAACTTCACTGTGGCGGTGATAGGGGAGGGGGGCTTCAGCACCGTCTACCTCACCCGCCTCCGCGGCGCCGCCGCTCCCTCCTCCTCCCTGGCCGCCGTCAAGGTCCACCACAGCGGCGAGCGCCTCCACCGCGCCTTCCTCCAGGAGCTCGACGTCCTCCTCCGCCTCCGCCACCCCCGCATCGTCCGCCTCCTCGGCTTCTGCGACGACCGAGGTAACCCAGCCCTCACCTCACTGTGATCGGATCAAAACCCAACATCCCTCGCCGGCTCTATTTCTAATCTGGGCATTTCTTGATAACAGAGGAAGGGGTTCTGGTGCTGGAGTACGTGCCGAATGGGAGTCTCCACGAGAAGCTCCACGGCGGCGCCGGCGGCGCCGCCGCCCTGGGGTGGGCACGGCGGATGCGGATCGCCTACGAGGTCGCCGGCGCTGTCGAGTACCTCCACGACGGGTGCGGCGAGCTACCGATCGTCCACGGCGACATCACGACGGCAAACGTCCTCCTCGACGGCGGCCTCGACCCGAAGCTCTGCGACTTCGGGTCGGCCCGGGCCGGGTTCTCGTCGGCGGTCCGGTCGGCCGGGCCGATAATCGGGTCGCCGGGCTACGCCGACCCGCACTACCTCCGGACCGGGATGATCTCCAAGTCCACCGACGTATATAGCTTCGGAGTTCTCCTACTGGAGCTCATCACGGGGCTCCCTGCCGTCGGATCGGAGGAGGGGAGGGTTTTAACGGCGGATATGGGGCCGCGGCTGAGAGAGGAGGGGAGAGGAGTGGCGGAGGCGGTGGACCCCAGGCTAGGAGGGGAGTACGACACCAGGGAGGCTGCGGCGATAGCGGCGGTTGCCGCCCGCTGCGTCGGGGAGCAGCCGAGCCTCCGGCCGTCGATGGCGGAGATACGGTTGATCATGAGGGGGAAGGTGCCCTCATCGTTATCAGCCGTTCTTGCAGGATCAAACGGTAAAGCGGCGGCTTTAAGTTCCCCGCTCACCATATTCTGCTCTGCCGACAGTTAAAAACAGACTGAAGGCAAAGAGAAGGCACGAAAGATGTTACGATAGAGTTGACGGAGGGCAGTGGGGAAATTATGGGGGCGATTTGTTTGTGTTCTTGGAAGGGTTGGTGGTGTAAATTGCAACGTTGGGAGCAGCTTCACAGTGTTATGTAGCCTACGTGGGTGGCTTTTATTTGTTTGGTGCTGAATGGGGGACCATGAATTCAGATGAATGTCTGTCGCTCGTTTCTTTCCAATTGCATGTCTTATATTTTTTGAGTCCTGTAAGTCAATATTATTGGAGGATTTTCTAGTCCTCACTAAACAAGCTTGATGAATTGATTTCTTGCTGTGTTTATCATTTTTTTGAGGAAAGTCTTGCTTGCTTATGTCCATGGTGGGCTAATATTTTCAAATGGAACCAATTGTGCACATAGTTCCATGAAACCTCTGAGTTTTCTTTTCCCCAAGTTTTACAAGGATGCTTGCTTGGTGCTGAAAGAAGGATGATGACTTTCCAGTGTGGATGCTTTCTAGTTGCAGGTATGGGTTTCATCTCCTATTTTTGGACTCCTGTGAAAATTTTGGTCCCTCTTTTTGGCTGAGATAAACCAACAAAATCTAATTATCAGCCGGTACAATATATTAATATCGCTTGATATTTCTAATCACTTTTTTTTTAATTTTTAAAATATAATTTTAAATTAATAAATTTTGGAATTCATACTTAAAAATATATTTTAATATGGATTAGGCCGAGAAATCCATACCTTGGTTTGAAAATATTACCCGGGATAAAAAATATTTATTTTTTTCTAACTTTTTTCATTTATCACATTGGCCTAGATAAACTTAATATCTTAATTCATCCCGGTCTTGGCTACCCATTTGGATAAGCAGTATCCCAAAAACCTTGGTTGCATGCTTTAAACTAGTGGCATATGTCTATGGAACCAATATATCTTTGGAACTACAGAAATTCTTAGAACGGGATTCCAACTTAGTACCTTTGAGGTTTTGAGAAGAGTTCCTCTTTTGAGAGTATAATATGGTAAAAGTTATAAGTGGGAAGTAATTGTTCCTCGTTGGTTTTACAGAATGAGGTAGGAGATTTTTCTTTTCTTTTCTTCTTTTTGCTGAATGATATATATTTGGTATTGCCTTTTTTTGCTCCCTTATATAAGTAAAAGTTGAGCAGTAGCAGTTTGGTATATGCATACATCATCGTATAATTTCAAACAAAAATAAATATAAATTGCCATCTCTATCTCTCATTCATTGTAATCTCGGCATACTTATGGCATCCATGAATCCAAAGGCGAGTGCTACTTCCATCGAGCTGTTGGAGCTCATAATCCTACAAATTTGGCCCCAATTCCTCTCAAGCCTTTGAATCTTAGAGGAATGATGGGATCTTGGAGGAGTTTTGGAAGGTTTCGTTGGGGAAGAAGACGTAATGGTGGAAGAGCTTGATAATGGAGAGGATGAAGCCAACACCAAGGTTGGCTAGCAAGAAAGTCCGGTGAGCACCATGACAACATTGATGTGTAAGGTAGCAATGACATCGGCAACCTAGAAGGTGATCAGGCTATTGGGGACGGTAAGGCAGCAAATAGAGCCGAGGTTGAAGAAGTGAAATGAGGCCACCCTCTCATGAGAGTCTTGCAGATTGGTTCGGAAGATGGATAATCTTTAGGTAGCACATGTTTTTCGGGAGACAAACCGAGCAGCGGACTGGATTGCTTCTTTCGTCGTTTGGCACTTTGGGGAGGTTCTCTGAACTTCTATAAGAGATATTCCCTATCCCTTGTACTCTTTACTTTCTGTTGACTTGGCAGGATGTACTCACGTTAGAGCTATATAAGTGAAATAAGGGGCAGACCGGGTATTGGAGAGAAACATAGAGTTTGAGTCCAACCAGGAGAAACAATATGATATACAAGTTGGAACTCTATTCAATGCAATTTTAGAGATAATCATCTATATCGTTCCATCTACTTCCCATTAGTTAGCTATTGGCTCTGATACCACCTACTGGGGAGAAATAGGAAGTTCAAGTCCAACTAGAGAAGTCCTTGATATACAAGATTCAACTTAAAATTTTAAGCCATAAAGTTTTGGGTCTAGTCAGCTATGCCGAGCTATCTGCCTTCTGGTTAATTATTTCATATGGGACTAAATCTTATATATGATTCTCAATATGCAGAAGAGACATGGGAGGGAGGCAGCATGGAAGCATGCATAGAGAAGGTTTCAACATTTTTCATGGCGCACACTTATAAAACTGGCAGTACATTTTTTCTGAAAATGCACATATTTTTATTCATTCACATTAATGAAAAGTATACAGCTATATGTGATGATAAATACTTTTTTTATTCTGTAGATTCAGTAACCGGAGCACAACCTTCCATTCCAACTATGATACAGCGAGAGCCAGCAAGGAATACGTTCTCCATGTTTAGTGGTGCCTCGTCAATTAGTTGACGTTTTTTTTTTTTGCTAGAGATTAGTTGACCTTCAAGGAAGAGGAAAGGGGCTCCAATATTGTAACGTACTAAGTCATCAGGCAAGATCTTGACTAAAAAGAAGAGCTTGTAGGCAAAAGTTAAGTCCTATAATGTTGGTCGCTGTCGCAAAGTCAATAAAGCTATAGAACATACATACGTACTTGCATACATACATACATACATACATACATATATATATATATATACATATGTATGTATGTATGCATGTATGTGTTTATGTATGTACGTCCATATGTATTTGAAATCCTCCTCCAAATAACATAAACAATGCAGGAGCCTTGTTCTAAAAAGGGGCTCCAATATTGTAACGTACTAAGTCATCAGGCAAGATCTTGACTAAAAAGAAGAGCTTGTAGGCAAAAGTTAAGTCCTATAATGTTGGTCGCTGTCGCAAAGTCAATAAAGCTATAGAACATACATACGTACTTGCATACATACATACATACATACATACATATATATATATATATACATATGTATGTATGTATGCATGTATGTGTTTATGTATGTACGTCCATATGTATTTGAAATCCTCCTCCAAATAACATAAACAATGCAGGAGCCTTGTTCTAAAACCCATCGGTGATGCCAAAAGTCTCGGACTTATACCACTTGCATAGAGGCTTTACTCAAACTTCTTGTATGGATATAGTTATGTCCCAATATCTGCAAAATGAAACTCACATCCATGTACATCAATCTAGGATCTTAACCAAAAAATTTAGTGGGAATGGATTATTTAAATTTCTTAGCTTATATAAGTATCTAAAATCTAGCCAGTGTATAGCTAATATGAAACTAAATACATGCTCGCATGGGTCGCCATATATTTTTCTCATTTAAGTCATAGCATCTTTGCTAGGCTAAAGATCTGAATCTTGTTGTTCCAATCACAAGTACAACTAATTTAATTACAAATATTACGATCAGCCAACGATAAACCCATATAGGCTCATGCTACAATATCTCTTAATCCACGTAGACTATGGATTAGGTCTGCTCTAATACCATTTATAATAATTCAGGATCTCGCTCAAAAAATCTAATCAGAAAGTATTATTTAGATTCTTTAGTTCTATATAAATATCTAAAATCTATTTAGTCTATAGCCAATGAAGGACAAAATACATGCTCACAAGAGTCCTCATGGTATACCCAGTGATGTGCATATAGACTTAAATTGGTACACAATAGTATACATCATCATACAAGCTTATACATACATAAAGAAAAAGAATAATCCAGCAAGAGCATTTCACACTAAGGTCAACAACTTGAATCTGGTTCCCTATGATATAATCTGAAATTCTCTACTGTTGATGATATAGGGTATCTAGAAGTGCAAGAGGGAAGAAGATAGAGAGTAATATAAATATATTGGAAAAAGGAGAGACAGACGACAGAGGGAGAGAATCGTGGAGAGAGTCACGGATAGACCGGCTGATGGGTATCTAGAGGTCTTCCCTAGCTTCCAAAATAATTGAACCATCTAGTACTTCATGCACTTCCTGGAATTCCATTAGGCTCCATGATCAGTGGTGGGACTTCCTTCAGTACATGTCCTCATCTGTTAAGCACCATCATCGATTGGAAGGAACTAGTTGGGCAAGGATGAACAATACAATTGCTTCATTATTTCCGGATAGTATTGGCATGATACTAAATTTAAGCTATTTGAAATTCAAAATTTAAAATTTAAAATTTCTAGAATCATAGATCTTTGATATGTGGCTATGGGACTGAGATGAAGATACTACCAATAGGTAGCATGACAAGCTCTGATTGTTGTTCAATCACAACTATTAGGGAATCTCATTTCCAGGAAGAAAGGATTCTAGAAAGGAAGCATGATGAACAAGGGGAAATTGGCTTATCAGGCCCAGTCCTACTGAACAATTCCAAGCATACTGTCGGTGCTCTAGGGTCCTACGACCATATATCTCATAACAAAAGTGATGAGATTCCATTAGGACAAACAGAAATGAAGCAAAATGATTACAAATGGGACCAAAAGCTGTGCAACAAAAGTGACACAAGAGAGTGGAGAAGGCAAGAGGTAAGAAAAGAGTGCATGGTAGTAGTTAACCGACACATATACTTTGTCCTGACAAAGAATTGGAATGGGACATGCAAGCGTGGAAGGTGTCTATTCTTCTATCCATCCCTTTCTTTAGGAGTTGGAAGAAGGATGGTACGCCTGCCCACTCTCCAAATAGTCATATGGGACATCCTCCATAAATACATTTGGATGTGAGAATGGATGCTTCTTTTGACTACAATTATAGAGCTGGCAATTTGTGGGCCATACCATGCTGTGATGACAGTAGCCATCAGATGAAAATAATAGCTGGAATTTAGGACATGCAGGGTAAAATTTGTACTCACAAAATTCAGGGCCCAAACAACCACTTCTCATGCAATGTTCTTCCCAAAGTCTTGTCTCCTTTGATGAGAATATTGGGGCCAGCAGATTAGAGTTTGGTGAAGTGTAGCTTCAGCGGCAGCAATTTTTTTTTTTTTTTTTGTCCCTGTTCTTGTCGTCTTGTTATAATAACGGTCCAGATACGATTAACTTGGCTTTGGTCTGTTCAAGTTGGATTAGATCAAATCAATTCAAGTCCATTTTAGATTTGATCATGCTATGGTTAAAGTAATGGATTGTCTTTTCTAATTTTCAAATCTTAAGTCTAGCTTTTCCTGAATGACAAGATTGAATTTTGGCTTATTGGTGTGCCAATTTCGCTCGAGCAAATCAAATAGCTAGAAGTAATTGATACATCTATGATTTAATGTAAGTTTCCTTCTCTTATTGTGTGCACGTGCCATGTTCGCATCCATACAATTAATTGTATGCGCCGATCTTGTTCTACAATTAATTGCAGCAAATAGTTAGATTTTTTTTTAATTGTAAAAACAATTATTCTCATGAACGTGCATGATGCATGAATGCAGTCAATACTTACCTATCCACTTTTAGTTTATGTCATTGTTATCACTCGTGAATAATTGGATCTCGAGAATGACATGACCATAAAGTTGATGGTAGATTAGATGTCATTGTACGTATCATGCTTCCAAAAAAAACACTACCCACTAGTATATCATAGTATAATTGTGATTCAAAAGATAGAGCAGAAAAAAAGGGTGTAAAGGAGGAAAATCATCAATCAACCCTAAATACACCTAAGATATGAGAATATTTAGAAAATGATAGCCCACTGGTCATGAGAACGACAAGAATAGCTGGTTGCGCAATTCAGTTTCCTTTTTTTTTTTTTCTTGCAACTCCTGTTCTTCATGAGCAGTTCTTCTTTTGTTGAAAATACTCGCGACTAGTTGACAGATGAGAATAATCATAGGTCATCCTCTTTTATGTAGTAACAACTCTATGCATCATTACCTTGTCTTATAATCTCATTCTCTTCTGTTCACTTGTTCTCATACA
Organism: Phoenix roebelenii; assembly: GCA_025769935.1. Classification (NCBI taxonomy): domain Eukaryota; kingdom Viridiplantae; phylum Streptophyta; class Magnoliopsida; order Arecales; family Arecaceae; genus Phoenix; species Phoenix roebelenii. The sequence goes on along the minus strand of JAOXJJ010000395.1, from coordinate 4,174,655 downwards.
TTTTAGCCATAGTCTACTTAAGGAATCAATGTCTTTCAGATATATTCAATAATTTCAGAACTGTAGTGTGTGAGAATGATGTCCACAAACTTTCTGCATATGAGAGATGGTGACTGCCAATATTATAAGGGCATCAAGAGGAGGCACATCCAAAGTATGATCCTAGATATCATTATATCTAGAGTTGATCCTCTCAGCCTTCTTAGTTGAGAGTTAATTTTCAGGAGCCTGGGTCCTTGATAAATTAGCTTTATGGTTGTGTGGAGCCCATCATTTCTAGCTTAAATAGCTATTAAAGTTAAAAAAAAAAAGAAAATAAAGATTGGAGGTAAGCCATATTGAGCCATTATAAGATAGCCTGGCCGAGCAGCCGGTGTAGGCGACCAACCTTATGCCCTGACCAGTCTATGGTATGATCAAATACACAATTTGAATCAAAAAGCGCTCATCGTGCCAACTGCATCACTATGGTGCTCAGAAATTCTCCCAGAGCCATCTCATTGGAATCCTTTCTTCAAAGTTGATGCGTCTAAAACTAGCATTTTTCAGCATTAAAATATGGAATGCATGACGTCCAACATTGGTTTTAGGTAGTGATAGCACCTGACAAGTTTGATGTACACAGTTGATTCGCTGATTCAAAAGAGACTGTTAGACATTTGGTTCAAGGCATTTACCTTACAATAGCCAAGATATAACTCCTACTTGCTCCCTGTAAGAGCTACTACCTGATACACCAATATCACTTTAAGGGTATATTTCATGACAGGAAGCGATCCAACACAAGTAAATACAACTCTAACATCAAGCAAGTAGTATCAATTTGATCAATCCGTTTGGCCTTACAATCCTTTTCCCTAAGATCTTTCAACTGAAACCATCGAATTAAGAGAAGGCTGATGCGAAAGAAACAGATTGGTAAGCAGGAGATAATTAATACCTTTTGGCTTCTGGTGTCAAGCCATTATAGGTGTCAGTTCTTAGAGAAACCTCTTCTCAGTAAACAACACATCGCCAAAGAAAATCTCTTAAGCTACATTCCTGTTCATAAGCAGCAAATGCTCAACAGTGATCTTCCAAATCAGAGATTAAAGCCAAATAACCCTGCTCCCAGACATCCTAAATGATCAAAGAAAAAGGAAAATTGGAGAACGGGAGGAGTAACAATAACTTGATTCCAGCCACTATTGGAAATAATTGGATTTAGTCCTGCAACAACTCGAACCTGTGTGGATCAACATGAAGTACGATTAACATGCTGACAATGCAAAATTGAAATATTACAAGAAATTGAAATACCATTCAAACTCTCTCAACAATACAAAATTGCTCTTCAATTATTGCATGAACAACCAGGGCATGACCGCAACGTAGAAGTTTCATTTTGTCCGTTTCCTCAAGACAAAACTGATAAATTCATCATATGTTGGGATCTCATATGCTTAGTTATCATTAGAAATAGCAGCCATCATGCTCCACAATTTTCGATCAACATGACCATCTCATGTTCCAGCTTATTACTGAAATGTTTAGCCACAGTACACAAACTATCAGAAAATACATGCCAGGTGAAAACCACAGCATTTCCTACCATCCACAGTGAAAGATGGGAGCGAAATTATTATCAGATTCGCCAATAAATAGATGACTTCATAAGGTAACATGCTTCTGATTTCATTCAGTAGGACGACCATGCCGGAAATGTTGAGCTTATATCTCCATAAATAATGGAAGGAGGTGCAGAAGCAGATGTATTACTGTCAAACAAACCAAGCTTCTCCAGGAGTCTGCTGATCATCAACCCAGCTACATAAGAAAGGCCAGATGCTGACACGCCCAGACCAAGGTATAAAAATTGATATTTGATATATGCCTTCTGAGGCTTGACATGGGCCTTCCCTATAGCCAGTAATGAAATGCATAGGAGACCTGCTGCAGCAACAGCTATGAGCTTGTATTCCTTGTTGTCACTTTCTTGGAATGAAAAGCCATATGTAAGAGGAGGCAAGATCCCAACTAATAAGTATGATAATATGGCTACAGTAGCATGCATCTTGAAATTTGCTCCTCTCCCAAGAACATCCCAGTAACGACCAGCTGGTTCACCCTTTTGATCAGTAGCTTCATCTTGAGCACTTCTTAGTTCAAAAAGCTGCTAGGCAAAAATCAACATGTAAAATAGAAATTTTCATGCACTCAGTTTGAAAATGTGTTAGAAACATATGTTAGACCGAGTTCATAAGCACTGAAAGATGTTCATCTAAGTACTGCCTTTTAAAGTTGAGAATCATATTCAGATATTTTAAGAAGACTTTATCCATGGCGATTGGCTGGCTCAAACTCTAGCAGTTGAACTCGAAGAGAATGGAACTAAAGAAGCAACAGTTTTCAATAATCTCATGAAATTTCAATGTGTTCTGTGAATCAACTTAATGCACAAATTTTGTGTGCATTCTCTGTATATTTCTAATTGGTGACATTCTAATCCTAAATACTTTTACTTCAATTATTTGTCACATCAGCTTACAACTGTCTTTTATTGGATAACAAGTTCCATCATTCTATGCCATGGATGTGGATTATTCAGGAAGTCAACTTCTTCTCTTTGGAATATAAAATGTCATTTTTACAAAAAACATTTTTTTAGGAGCAAAAAGAGCCGATATATACATACATACATATATACATGCATATATATTTTATACACAGATATAGTATTTACAAACCCATAGAAACCTCTACTTAAATAGATTTCATGCAATTGAGAAATCATGCGTTGATCCATAAAGTCAACTCCATGGAGATTGGCTGATCGGGTAAAGCTAGCATGTCAGCAGTTATGACTCTCAGAAGGGTATCAAAGGTAATATTATTTCTTTTATGGTTTTTCTACATGTTCATATATGACAATTCCATAACCATAACCCTAACCATTGCATTGTCCTATCTATCTAGGGTTAGCTTTATGGTCATTTTTACTAATGATTTTTGTTAAAATAATCTCCAGTAGGGTTCATAATCTCGGTAGCGGACCTTGTACTAGTACCATCTTGGTACATTATTGCTACGCCAAGTATGGGGTCAGTTCAACGTACCGATACTCGGTACGCTTCCCACACCATATACAAGTTTGGTACCGGCACAATATGGTATTGCTTGATACATACCGGTACAGAATGTTGTTGTCCGATATACTGGTACAATGAACCAGATCACTAGCATTATTAAAGTTTCTATATATATTTTCTCACGACTTCCAACCATGTTATGCTAGGTCATCTCCTCTTGTTAGATGCTTACATAGACTCAAGCAACTCTTCCAACCATGTTCATACCATCTCAACTAGTTCCATCCCATCCCTAATTGAGCCTATTCCTATGCTCTCTATATACACGCTCCATTTATATCCGGCAATTGTCAGAAATTCTCTAAACATTCATTTATCATTGTAGATATGGTTCTGCATGCTTTTTTGGTCTATTTCATACTCCAGTGATTTCCTATTAGCAATATTGTGATATAAGAATATTAAGCGGATATACAGGGTTCCACTTGAGAGAGTGCTTTGGATAACTAGATCACTGTCTCTAGCAATCCTTTGGAGATAAAGAACTTTATCATAGAACGTTGAACAGAAAAATATATTCTTTAATAGAAAATGATTCTTGCTATATGCTTTTACTATCCATAGAAGTTGACTATTACGTTTAATCAATCTCACCGTGTAAGAGTAAGACTTATAGAACAAAATTTGAGTTACTGCAAGCACAAGTATTAAAAAAAGAAATGACTAGAGAAACTACTTACATCATGGACAATTACAAACAATCCACCAATCAGGTTTGCCAATCCCAAAGCAAAAATTTTCACTGCAAGAAAATGAAAGGATCATATGACCTTCAGCTTTATAGAAAGTAAAGTTAAAAATACAAGCCAAAGGAATAAGGTAAATCGTGTGCTTATTTTTCTATAAAGGAGTATATTCCAATCATCTTGATTTTTCACTAAATAGCTAAGACTTCACACAACCATAAGACTGTATATATTGATGTAGAAATATTCAGTTTTATAAAGTGAACAACTAATTCTTTATAATCAAGGCAAAATACTTAGATATGGGAATTGGCCTTCATTCTGAAATACTTTACCATGGGAGTGGTCTTTCTTTCTATTATTATTTTAAAACTTCGATACCATGGAATATTTATATAACACTTAACAGTAGTTGATTATGCAAAGATATTGAGAGAGAGAGGGAGAAGGAGATGAAATCCACTCACTATGGTGAAATGAATTTTCTTATAGCAGCAATGAGATGGTACACAGAGATTGGTAACTTCAATTGATTCCTTTTTTTAAAAAAAAGTTGGTAATTTCATTTTGGTATTATAAGGGTGGGGTGGGTGGGGTGGGGTGGGGGAGGGAAACAGGCTTGTATTCCCAAAGCAATAAGAAAAAGAAAAACAACTTTAGTTACAACAAAAAATGTTGATCCTTCTCTTAGTGAATTAAAGTTCATTTATTTATATGAATTAGTTTTATTTCTTAGCCTGGACTTCTTTTCCAACTCAGCATATACCTAAGGCCAATCCTCTACTTCTTCCATTAGGCTTGAAGCTTATTTTATTACCAAATGTTACATGAAGAGCAATTAGGCGTCAAGCCCACATTGAAGAAGGGTCTTAGGAAATGATCCAACAGTGGGACAATGATGTGGGGAAGAATTTGGTGCTATATTCAGAAGCTCAAATAGCACAAATGTGCGGGCCAATTTGGGAAGCTTGTAAATCTGGAACTTACTGAACAAGAAAGGCTATTACATATTTATATCACAATATGTGACTTTTGGATAAATTAATTATAGACAAATTACCGATTCCCTGTTCTGTGGAAATAAGTTGCTTTGAAAAAACGGGACATATAATAGTGTTTATCCTGGGCGAACAAATCTTTACATGATCCTTTTTAGTGGTCTATAATATTTCCATTGGCCTGAGCAGGTTAAATGAACCTAAGAGCGAGGAGTTCGGATCCTCAGGGTTGAACTGGTGAGGATTGCTGCAAAATGTCAAAACTTTGCTGTTGAGGGTTGCTTAGGACCAGAAATGAAAATGATTTACTGATTTATATCAAATCTGTTTTGGAGGTTGTCTCGTTTTATCCACTGGAAATGTATGGTCGAGGGTTTCAGCCGTTCCACTATCCTGTTTTAAAAATTGTAGGGCATTTTAAAATTATCCACATAGAAGGATGTCCGAAAATCAGTTAGCATGTTTTACTAAATGAACTGGACATTGTCAGCAATCAACCAAATTGATAACATGAGATTATACCATGATTATAAAAAAGAAGAGATTGAATTTTCTTTGACTGGATGTAACTCAGAGACGAGTAGAACAAATCATCTACCCCTTCAGTGGGCATCTCTCTTTATATAAGACTACTCCCTTCAGAGGTTACATGCCAAAGAAACTGCAGGGTTTTTGAACTCGCATGCCAAATGTTAACAAGCGGAATGTGGAAACTCCTTTGTAGATTCATTAGTGGAAATTGGATTTGGATATGACTGATAACTTCCCTCCTAATAGTTCCTGGAACAAATGAGATCAAACTTACATCCTTCTTTTCGCATTGACAAGAAACATTTCAGGCTAAAGCCTGGAAAGTTATGGCATCAACAACTCAGCTTTGAACAAAAATTAAACTCATGAACCTATTAGTTCTGCAAGCTCTATGACTAGCTTATACAAGCTGCAAAATCCTACCTTCAGACTATCCTTAAGTGTTAAGATCGACTAGTGGCTCTTTCTTGCAATAATTTTTGCATCAGAACAAACGTTGGCGCTGAACTACTGTATTTGAGCAGTATGAGTGTCATGTTTATGAGCAGCAAAGAAGAACATTTGCTCTTTCAAATCTTAGAATAACAAATAAGCTTGACCAAAGTTCTATATATTTGGATAAGGTTATCTTTTGTTAGCCGGAATCCTTCCTGTCAATGTCATTTAGCCTTAGATTCAACTTTTTTGAAACGAAACAACATGATCATGAAAGTACTTTATATTTTCTTATTTTAGTCGATAATCCACAATCAATTTATATAATAAAAAATAATAATTTAATGATAAGTACAAACCAATAAACATATGTCAGAAAAAGGGATTGATATAGCATTCCAAATATGTAATAAATGTTACTCTGCAACAAATTTAAGGTAACTGATAATCACTACTGCTTAGCATTTAGATGACACTGAATGCTCATACAAAATTATACTAAAAGTGGTTAACTTTCTATTTGTGCAATAAGAATATTGGTACTTACATGTTGAAGCATCAGTTCCTGCTGCAGATGACACAACAGAAAGGCTTGTAATAGATTCAATTAAACCCCCATAGACAATGCTTTTCAGCACATCCCAGTCATTTTTTCTTCGAGCTTCTCCAGTACTTTGCTCAGGCTCATGAATCTCAATCTCAGAATGTGGTAAACCCGCAACAGAAGGTACTACCGAACCACAAAAACTTTCATCTCTTAAACAGATTCCTTTCTCAACAACTTGAATAATATCATCTCCTGTATTATCATATGAGAGAATGTAAGCAAAATAACAGACAAGTCTTACCATCCTTTCCTCTGTTCAAAGATGCATGCAAGTGTATTTCAGGAATAGGGAGCAATCAGCATCATGTAGCCAAGATGTTCACAAGATCCCTTCTACTGAATTATATTTTGGGGATCACTAAAAGGAGCTTCTGTTCACAAGATCCCTTCTACTATATTTAAGCATTTGTGCAGTTGTTTACTTGATTATCAATTCCTTAGCCAATCTGATAAATCTGAATAAAATTTAAATTGTTTGTCTTCAATAAGAAGGGTATTTACAGAATAAGGCACATCTAATAATCCTGGGCTCAAATTCTAGTGGGAAGTGGGTGATATCAAGGACAAGAACTACAGGAAATAGTAGAAGCAGAAAGGAACATGAAAACCTCCACACCTAGCTTAAGTTCACAATTTTATCTCTGAGAATGTGATAACAGACCTCTATCATTATTTAGAATGACGTTACTAAGCTTCTCGTCATTGTTAGTCTGAAAATTGCCATGTAATGTAACTTCAACTACAGGTTGAGCCACAGTGCTTGGCTTGTCTCTCTGAGATTGATCCTCCATTGGTCTGCTACTGCTAACATAAGATTCTCCAGGCAGAGTACTTCCTGTTAATGACATAACGCTCATTATTTTCATCACAATGGTACAGTTAGTATCCAAGTGGCACGCTTTGTAAAACATGCAGACAATAGACAAACATAGAACAGTTATATGACATACTTTGAAATGATATGAACATGGAAGGTTAATTGTATATTTAACCAGGAAAATCTAGAAGGCAGAGCTTAAATATCTGAACTTAATATAATAACATCTTTTCATCTTGAAGGCCCTTTAATAATGAAGCCACTGCAACAATGATTATGCAGAAAAATAGGTTTGCTAAAATATAAAGAAACATGATGGCATTTATAAGTTTCAAAACCCAGTAAAAGAATACCAGCTCCGTAGCAAGTGGAAATTCATAGGATGCTGTTCTTGATTTTCAGTTTGATAATTGAAATGCATTCAAAATAAGTGAAATGGTTTAGTTCATAATGTAGGTTCTTTTGTTTGGTGTCAGAACTGATAAGGGATGCAGAAGTTGAATGTTGCAATACTTTCAGAATTATTGAATCCACAAATACATAAAATAACATCGATAAGCTTGTTTAGAGTTTGCCGAGAATCTCGTAGAACGCCTGTATCACTTCTTGTTGTAACAACCCATAACCTCACCCAAAAACTAGCTAGAAAGTATTATTTGGGTTCCTTAGCCCTGTATAAGTACTTAAGATCCACCCAATGCATAATCGATGTGGGACTAAACATACGCTTACATGGGTCCTCGCATACTCCCCCTGTTTAAGCCCTAATATTCTCACCAAGCTAAGGGTCCAAATTTAGTCAAATCCAATCACAAACACCATGATTAACCCGTGGTCAACTACCATGGGTCCATGCTGCAGTTCCCCCAGCCAAATATAAGGCTCTTCAGACAAGGAACCTATCGATATTTGATATGACAGATCAGTATATTTCATCATAACAACTATAACCATGATTTGCAATTTTGCAAAGTCACTAAATTCCTGCCAACTATATGTATGCTCTTCAAAGCTACAAATTTCTTATTTGTTCTTCACATATTATCAAAGATTCTACAGGCAATTGAACTCCTAAATATTCGCATAACTACATGATTAATTTTCAAATTACAATCAAACATGCTGTGACTTGATTGGCTAATCACCATGATCAAAGAAATGCACCAAGCCTTGAAAGCCATTACAGTTTGAAAAAGTACTAGATATAACTCAACATACTGAAAAATGGCAAAAAAAAAAAAACTAGGGAAAGCTAGAAACATGGGTAAGCTAAATGATGCAAGCGAGATTAAACTATCAATAAGACAACAATTGTTTTAAGAAGTTCTACACTGCCTCAAGATCATATAACAAGTTAACAACAAGATAGAATTCCAAGATGGATTTGCTTTTTCTTATATTATGTATTCCAACAAAAAGTGCATATCACATAAAATAAAATTTAAGTGATACTCAGAAAATGCTGCTTATTTCTTTCTTTGAAAAATTCATCTTCTTTGTCTCTTTAGATTCTTCATACCTTATCACAATTAAGAGAACAAAAGCAGCACGTGAAAATCAGCTCTGGGGCACTCTCCTGTGCAGAAAAACAGCTTCCATTGCATCATTTGCATTAAGAACCTTTTTTCACTATAAGAAAGGTTAAGCTTTTTTCTTCCCATTTCAGTTTTAGAAGTATCGCTTCTTTAGTCTTCTTATTAGTCCATGAACATTTTAATAATTTGGCTGTAGTTTAAATCTTTTCTTTCTTCTCCAATAACAAGACAAATTAAATTTTATTCTTTCAGATAGTATAAGGAATAGTAGGTTTTATATGATACACATTCAAAACTCTCGAAAGTCACATGAAATGTTTCAAAAATTTTTGACTATCAAAATTTCTAGAAGAGGAACTTCTTTGCAGAACATCAACCTGCTTCTTATACTAACAAGTAACACCTGTTCTATCCATGCACCATCTAATCCAATATTGATCTCTCTAAACTTTGCCAATGACCAAGGCTTTTTCCAAAACCCTAAAAATGGTTTCTTTTCCATCTTTTCTTTGTGCACATGAATATCTACTTTGTCCATCATGATATAAAATTTTGGGGAAGTTGATTCAAAACTTCATTAGTTAACAACAGCAATGAAAAGATAAAGGTTTTGAAAAATTTAGTTGCATGTTCTTTCCTGCTTTTTGCTTAGTTCGTATGGCTCTCTTTGAGGACCATAAGCTGCACAATTTACCCATTTGAAAGAGTAGAAGACAAACCATAATAAGAACTGAAATAGCAAAATTACTTTTATATTTCAAAAAGCTCTCGTGGTGGAATTGATGGAAAGAGCACATTTTTCCCTTTGATTGAATGGTCAAAAAATAGTCTTTCTAGAAGCAAATGGGTTTCCTGCATCAACACAGCGTTTTTTTTTTTAAAATTTGATCCCATGGAACAGTCTAAATTGTCCAGTTAGTCAGTATTTATCTTGGTATTGGATAAGTTTAATTTGTAGGATATTTAGAACATATTGTGCCTCCAAGCCAATCATTATTCCAATCTGCATCATCATGCCTCTTCAAGCTCTTGAAAATTATTTTGGAAATAAAAACAAAGGATGTTTTGAAATAATTTCATGGTCAGATTTCTTATTTATGTTTAGACTACATGCTGATCAAAACTGCAAGAAAGGCCAATTGTGCCATCACAATTAGTTGAAAAAGTTGGTCACTCCCATCAATTCAGGATGCTCCCTTGCCATTAAATGGTAACAAAAGAATTATGCACTTCCTTTGAAATCTAGGCAACTAAACATTCCATACCTAATTTCCTTCGTATCTTCAACCACTCGTACTCTGATATTCATTCCATTTTCTAAAATATCTTGGAGTTTGTGCCCCAATCCTGGTAATCCTATTCTAGACAGTTTTAGTACAATATTATCTTTGATATGTTGAAAGAAATATTTAACCAAGGTTTGTCGTATCGGTCGGTACTGTACCAGTACTGAACTGGTATGCAGTCTCATACCATACCGACGCTTGGTACACTTTGTTGTCTCGTACCATACCGCATACTGATACTATAATAGGATGGTACCGGTATGAGGTCCCGTACCAAGATGGCAAACCTTAATTTAACTCTTATTAGTTAAGGTAATAATTTGACTTCATATAACATATGAGAAAAAAGAAAATACTTCACTTGCAGTTCATATATAAGTATGAATATCACAGAATTTCCTTCAATACATGAATGCCTGATGCTCTAATTCATTACTGGTATAATTGGCAGGATTCGTAGATATAAAAGATTGCAAAGATAACAAGCTTGAATCTAGAGACGAACTTGCATATTTATGCATCTGAAAATAAATATTAGTGGTATGGTTAAGAATATAATGGCCTTAGCCAACAATACAAGTTTGTTTAATAAAGTAACTACAGGAATTTGAAATGCTAAATTTGCAATAACTTTATAAGTAAAAAAGGTAAATAAGTATATTAGATGCCATATTATGTTGTTCAAGGATTAGTGGTCTGGTTAAGAATATAATGGCTTTAGCCAATAATACATGTTTGTTTAATGTAGTAACTACAGGAATTGGAAACGCTAAATTTGCAATAACTTTATAACTAAAAAAGAAAATAAGTTTATTAGATGCCGTATTATGTTATTCTGTTACAGTTATCTTGAGCATCTCGTACAAACCTGCATCATTCTTCTGAGCAATGATCTGACACTCAGCAGGCTTCATAGAGCCTGACATAGACATAGTCTGATAGCTTTGATTCTCTTTATGGACTGATTCACTCATTCCTTCTCCACTCATGATATTAGAATCACCAGGCTTTGGAGTTTCTGACATCAATATAGCAGCATTGCTGATCCTTTATCAGTAAAGTAGGTATTATGTATAACAACATGCTAGGTTCTTCCTCATTTTCATTTTAACTAATTGCAGAAAATCAGAACATTACTAGGACATATTTGATGAATTTCATATGCTTTATGCTTTGTATACAAAATTTAAAAATATATGGCATTTTGTTGAATGATATAGACTGATACCCATTAAAAATGTAACCAAGAAATGTCAGAGGCTGTTTCATATAAAGTTTTCTATGCAGTTACAAACAAGTCTCTGAAACTACAAGTGGAAATGTCATAATCACAGAGTTTATAAGATAATGACCAATCCTAGTTTACAATCTCAAACTGAGAAGCAAGTGTTAGAGCAGTTGCAAAGGTGTAGTTATATAATAGTAAGAGAGCAATGGTATGATCTACATCAAGGTTTCAAATATCGGTATCAGACCTGATATGTATCAGTTTTTTTGTTTGTTTGTTTTTTCTGGAGCAGTAATGGTACAAAGTACCGACAAATGGTATGAAACTACATCCTGTATCGACACTCTGTGTGTGCATACCAAAATCCTATTGGAATGGTGTGGTACCAATTGTACTGTCCCATTTCGGAGCTATTTGAAATGTTTATATATATAATTGCAATAGACCACAATTCCTTGCATATAAATATGTCTATCATGGTTTATTGTAATGGTTTTGGTACCCGTATAATTCCATTCTAGTGTAGTGTCGATATGGGTCGGTTCGTAGTATAGACACTTGGTACGCCCCTGCACCAAGTATTGGTTCACTACCAGTATAGTATGGTACACCCAATAGGGGGTGGTACACTTTTCTACAGCAAACCATGTCTATGTAGTACATGACTACAAACAATGTATGTATATATTAATTCTACATCGGACCTTGCAAATAACATTTTCTCCAATAACATAGTTGATTAAATATAGAGAGCTCCCCTAGTAATTATAAATGTAACCAAGTTCATAAATTTTTGTGATATGAAAGATAATGGTCATTCTCATGGTGCTTTGTCCTTTTTTTAAAATACTAAAATGGCTAGCATTTAACAGTTTTTTAGTCGTGGTAGTAAAGTGGAGATGCTATGGTAAAATAAGAGAGTATGTGCTGAAGTCAAGCAATTTTTTGAGCAATATGAGCCATCAGTTGATACCCAACCACAATACTCAAAAGTGGGAGAATATTGATGTATAAGTGAGGAAATGACAAGTGGGATCCTTAGAACAATCAACGCAGCTAAAGTCTTAAAGCTATGGCATGGAAGCATAAGTGAGGAAATGATTACTAATATTGATGTATTGTATTGCATGGTTTTCCACATCACAAATAGTTAATAAGGAGCTGGACTTCATATATTAACTGTTAAGGCCTAATATACATTGTTGACCCCTCTTTTAACAGCTTAAGCTTTTAGGAACTATTGGTTAGTTAACATGGTACTAGAGGCATATTCATGTATTTTACCTGTTTATTTTCTTGAGGCTTTTCTTCTCTTGATTTGTTCCCTCTTGAGTCTTTTCTTCTCTTGATTTTTGTTCCCAGTTGAGTCATTATTGCCTCGTTCTTATCTTGGTTCCAGGCCAAATGCAAGGGGCGATGTTAAAGCCTAATATACATTGTTGACCTTCCAAACTGCTTAAGCTTTTGATTTCTAGTGGTTAGTTAATAGAAAATTCATACTATATTCTGTTATCAACAAGTACTAAGCTGACCCTCGTTTTATTCAGTTTGTTTGGCTCATCTTTCTTTCTTAACAACATGAAAAGCAACTAAACAAACACTGTAAAGTTAACATGCAAGATCAAATAACAAGATGATGGAGACTATAAGTGTGAACAGGAAGTAAATATTAGAAATCTTAAGGCAGGTTTGAGCTCCCCAATTGTTATTCATCCAAATAACAAGTCAATTTTCATTCACATCCAAGAACTCAAGTGACAGTGCTAGTGCTAGCAGGCATCCCAGTGCTAGTGGGCATGCCAGCCAGTGGCTGGCAGATCATGACATGTTGTGTCATGCCAAAAAAAAAAAGGAAAAAGAACAAAGGGATATTTTGGCTCAATACCAAAAAGTACCAAGTCACATATATCTGTGCAAACTAGCGTGGTTGATACCTTGTGAAATGTGACACACAGGCACAGGGGCACTGGCCCGGCTGCGCACAGACAGCACTTGAATCCTTGGCTAAGAAGCACCCACCATCTCACTAGGTAGATAAAATCAACATCATTTAACCATGTGCTAGTATATCACAACATTATCAAATATCATAGAAAAAGGTTTTGTAGATTGGATAAAAGCAATTTCAGCATAGAGCTCTAATCTTGCAGGCATTGACATCATTTTATAGTTAGTCAACAGTATATTTCAGAAGAATGAGACTACTTGATAATCCAAAAAACACAACGAGCAGGCCTAGCATTACAAGTGCCACAAATTCACAACTTACACCATGCAAGTCTCCAAGTACATGAGAACAAACTTACCCAAATTGTTTATCTCATCCATCTTAGTTTACATGTTAATGGCAAAAAAGTCCTTCAATTGATAATCATTTGATCAGTACTATCAGCCATACTAGGAAAGAATTTTTAACAAAAAAAAGGAGCTATTCTGTTATCATGCATGTCTAAATTACAAGCATTAACAGCAGAATAACAGACTGTTATAAGATACTCCATGTGAATGCTCCCTACACTATGAGAATTACAAATATGAAGCAGAAACTTACCCAGTTCACTTTCTTTTCTTTTGCTTGTCCCTGATTTAAAAATAGACGAAATCCAATTCATGTTTTTCTCAGGCATCTGTTGTGAACTTTGCAGACCCTGGTTTTCCTCTCTTTTCGCGAAAATCCGAAATATATTAAAACCACCCTCTGCTCACAATATAAAGTACAATCATGATATTTACCTTGGGAAAATCTAAATTCTTATAATGGGACTCACCTACCTATGCATTTCAAAATCAAATTTGATAGTATGAGTAACTTTAGTTCTTGAAACATCAATTGATTAAGCCCTTTAACTTACTAAGGAAAATAGTTCCCACAACAGATGCAAAAAATGAAAAACTACAGAAATTCTTGAACATACAAAGAATAAAGCAGGTCCTTCCTTTAAAAGCCATCTCTTTTATAGTATGTGGTGATAAGCATGCTGTTTTCAGTCACCATATAGTTCTTCGTGTGCTGTACATAGATATAATAATCTAGTAAGTAAAACCAGTGATATAAGTTACTTAGGATTACATTATAAGTAATTCAAATTTCATGATTGTTTCATGTGATGCAATTAATTTTTCATGTGATCAGCATCCCTGAAAGGCGCCGGATGTGGTGGAGGCACTACAGGTGAAGCCTAGCCCCACTCAGTCACGATCCACTCCACTAACCCAATCCCTCTTTCCTTCCTGCTCTCATGTACATCCAATACCTTTCACTTGCTAGTTTTGCGCACTGACTCGCATCTTGATCTCCAGTCTAGGAAAGTAATATGTATTGTTGGGTTAAATTCATCTTGACAGCTTATAGAGGATAGGGACCCCAAAATCTGATTATAAATAGAGCAGCTGTTTGAAGAGGTGAATACACACAAGATAGGAGGGTTTACAAACAAAGTTTTAGGGCCTGGTGATTTTGAAGAGAAGTGCTATAGCAGATCCGGGGACTGAATGACTACAGGGTTTTGGGGTGTTTATCATGCTTCCTTTAGGCTTTTTGTTGAATCACACATTACACATAGCTGCCCATACTTTGAATCTTTTTCTGAATTAATCAAAAAGAGTAAATGTCGTGCCCCATAGATAGATAATTTCACTAAACCACTTAAGATTTGTTGTGATTTGCCTAGTTTGTTGTCTCTCTTTTTTATTATTATTATATACTGATGTTCCTTTGGTTATAACAGTGAGGGTCCACCTCACTTGACATCATCCGCAGGGCCTAAGGACATCACTGAATCTCTTACTATTCACTCACAATGACCTAGAGACAAATTTCTCCAAACTAATGATAAGTTATAATGAAGTTCTTCTTGAACTTTCATCAAACCATTCTTCAAGGAACTGTCTCAACTCAATAAAAATCATGCTTTTTTGGAATATTTAGCAAATTTACAAGTAACTTATGACATTTTTGAATATTTCACAAATATTCAAAAAAAAATTCAGTTCATGTCAAAATGTATCAAATGTTATCATGATTTAAATATTATTTTAGAATTTATTCTGATTATTTTTTCCATGGAGAAAATCCAATTAAAGTTACTAGATATAAATAAATCATAAAAGGCATAGGAGGAATAGAAGGACTAGAGAAAGAAAAGTGACACAGACAGAAATTTGAGGCCCATCCTTTGCTCTATCTTATCAAATTGTTAGAGAAACCAATATGAGGTGGTTAAATGATCAAAATACTCTTAGTTAGTTGGTCACTGGTGACCACATGTACATGGGAACTTGGCTTTGATATAAATCATTTATAGCCAAAATGTGGAGAAATTGGTCGGAGTTCTTGAAGATATACTGCTGCAAGGACCTGATTAATCCAATGTAGCAACTTTCCCTTTATTTTCCTTTTCTTTGTCTTCCTCTCTCCTTTTTTTATATTTTTGATCCTAGTTTATCCCATAAAGGAATTCTTGGTCAATAAGGGTGAAGAAAGTCAAACCAAAACAGTTGGGAGAAGGCCTGACAGTTATGGTTACAGTTTTATCCCATAAAGGGATCTTACGACAAGTATTCTTCTTCTTCTAATAGAGTTTCCATTTCTGACCCAAACTGCACTAGGGAGTAGGGAGCTCAATACTCCATTGATCTTTCTGCCGCTTGCTGCTTGTGAAACATGGACCCAAGCGCATATAGACAGTTTTCAGAAAACTTTTAAATATTCTAAATACCAAATGTCAATACAAGAACATGAAGCATCTTATTGTGCAGGTTCCTTATTTCCTTTCTGAGCGCATTAACCTATTTAAGGTTTCTCCTCTAGCTAAACGAAATTTATTTTGAAATATAAAAGAAGCATAATTGAAGTTAAGTCTTTGAGTGCAGATGAATTATGTGGATCATAATGTTTGAATTGTGTTCAAGAATTGTAAGTGTCAAAGATAAACTCTTTCAACTTGTTAAACCTTCCATAACCTCAAAATATTTTGTACTATTAGTTTGCCGATAACATTGCTTACCAATTCTAAAGCCATTTCTCAGGCTTGTTTGCATATTTAGTATGATAATTTCATTTATATTACTCAAAGATTTTGAATATACTGGACTCCATCATTCCAAAAATATCTTAGTTATTCTTTTATCATTGATATTTTTAACCTAAATTAAATATACTATATATATATATATATTATAATATATATACATGAGGTGAAGCAAGAAAATGATCTCATTCCTATATAGGAATCTTATTGACATGATTTCAGGTAGGAAGTATCATCAAAACAGTTATATAGGCAAAGTAAACACATAAATTACACCATTTTGCTAAAAAAGAGAAATAAAGACAAAACTCTTGTAATTGAGAATAAAGATATAGCAACATAACATCAGAAAAAGAAGCGTTTGAATAAGATAGTCCTGAAAAGATGTATCGTATTCAAAAGAAAGAAAGAAAACATAGGCACCCAAAATACATAAGATAATGCAGAGAAGACTGCTAGTTCTAAGCACAATCAAATCTAGTCTCAAATCCCGGTGGAACATCTTGCGGGACACTGAAATGGGGTATCCTCCTGAGTGCCGAGATAGGATCATCCCGCCATTGTCCCAACATCTCGATTGGCACCTCTTGAGACATCCCCTCTCCTATATGTCGGGATGGGGTGGAAAGGCGGCACGTTCCGTTCCATGAGCAAACTGGGACAGTCCCGTCCCACTAGATCTCAAATTATGCAATCAAAGTTTTAAAAAAAAAACAACTAAATACCTTGCCCAACACTACCTATGTTGTGCAATACCCAACCAACATTTTGAGTATGACCACTAAAGAAACTATGGAAATGTGGAGGCTTTAATCTATGCATGCATGAGGATGCAGAGAAGACCTGCTATAACGCATAAGTGATGATAAAGATAACACGGTCAAACCTGTTGGAATGAAAAAGCTGAAGCATGATAAACATCTGAATACATCAGGTTCCCTATCACCTGGATCTGTCATTTCAGCTGCAACATGTCTGGAGTCCACATCATGCCGTATTTCATGAACTTTCTTTGCTGGTGCATCAGATTCAATGTCTTTAGCCGTCCTTTCTGACCTTTTCCTTTTACGTAAAATCACCCTTCTAGTTATACACGAGTGACAATTAGGACAGAACAAATCATGAGTATCTTGTTCTTCCAATACTCTCTCAAGATCAATGCCTGATACTTTTAGTTCACTTTTCTTTACTATTTTAATCTCTTCATATCTGTCAATTTCCTGTTGACTTTGTGTTATTTCATTTTCATTGTATCCTTCAGAATAATGCAGTGATTTTGATCCATTTTCCGCCTTCATATCCTTTAAAATATTATTTGCATTTTGAACAGGAATATCCCCCTGGCCATCAAATTCTTTGGTTCTAAAATCTACTTTTCCATTTGATATGTCCTTCTCAGCAGCAAATTGGTCCTCATTATACAATTTCATCAAAGCTGTCTCAGCAGTGGCTTCAACACCTGCAGCCACACAGCATATTTACATTTGTTAACTAGCACCTGAAATAACCGGTAAAGTAGTTTACTCTTTAAGCTAAATGTGGATATAGAAAGACAATATTAAGAAAAATATTGATGATTAATCTCTTTATACTAATATACATATGTGTTTGTGTTTGTGTTTGATATGTCTCCGATACCAATATTTGTCAAATGCAGCTAGGATATGTATTGGGGTACTTCCCTGATAGTTCCAAGATGAGCGGAAAAACCTTTTTTTTCATCCGCATGCATGTTGATCATTTAATGATTGACATGATGGATGCTTAATTTTAGTGTCTATGATGTTGATTTTATTTTGTGTTACACTGATCGAACTAAATGATTAAGTTTGCGGATGTTGATATTATTGGATATAGTATCGACTATGCTATGATGATAACTTTTGTGCTTTGTGGATGTTTTATTGCACTTATGTAAAAATATCTGTTAATTATTGTCAAATCCTAGCTGCAATATCCTGACTTTTCAAGATATGCCATATTGGAGTAGCCATATCATGTCATATTGGCATCCTATATCTGTGTCTTCACTTCATTGTTTCAAAGTCAAAACACGTAGAAACTAGTATATACAGCCACATGCTTAATCATATTATTTGTGCAATACCTTCGGTCCTCAGAAATCTAATAACTAACCTTTAATTGGTGACTCAAAAAGTGATTTAACCTGAAATAATGGTTTGATATCAATCATCACTTGACAATAGACTTCATGATTCTGAATATGAAGTCTGCTGTGACCATTCGATTGGTAGGTCCAAGTGCAGTGCCGACACTTCCACACCCCTTCAGACATAGAAATATAAAAGTAACTGTACATTCACTGCGCACCAGAATAGAATAATCGGACCACATAATCTTTAATTTATTAAAATAAAGTTTTCATGCTAAATGATGCCTACAGTAAATCATCCCTTGTGAAGCCAACTTTCTGAATTGTTCAAATAAATACATGAAAAACTATTTAATTAATAAGACTTCTAGCACAATACACTGCTAGCTCATACAGATACTGCTAGGTATCACCAAAACTCTACACAGGAGAACAAAACTGAAACCAAGTTTTAAAGTGTGCACAAAAGCTGGTTATTCAAAATACACCATTGTGTATACTCAAGTTGTTAGCTTGGAGTAGCATTGCATGCTTTTGTCTTAATTTTTCTCTTAGATTTTCCTCTCATTAAAAGGCGTCCTATTTCTGATGCTTGCCAGCATAATAACGCAGCAGTTTATGCATTTCTTCCACTTGATAGAAGGTTGTGTTACTAATTACTAGAGGTTTCTCTTAGTTGAGTTATCCAAAGTTTTTATTTATGAAGCTAGAAATTTTGAGACCGTAGGTTGAGTTGCAATGCAACATGCTGGCATGACATGACATGATTCACTTGTAGGTGACAATGCTGCATAATACATGTATAAAGAATAATATGTGAGGATTATACTTAGAAAATGCATGCATATGGTAGAATAAAAACATCTGACTCCGTAAGTCAACTACGAAAAGAATTCCTGGCAGAAATTAAGTATTAGGAACATGCTTGATAGACAGAATATTGGGAAGTAGGAGTTCGGAGATTAAACTTCCAGACTAATTGACAATCACTCTCAATATGCTTCTTCCACTTCTGAAAAGAAAGATTATTAGCAACATAAATTCACACTTTGATGGTCATTATATAGGGTAAATATGAGACAATTTAGACCCATATTAGAGAGAAACTGGAGAAGTCAATCAAAGGTACTAAGTTGATGAACTAGGTGGAGAAATGACATCTTATTCATGCTGAAAGGTAAGTAGTAGTGCAGAGAGCCAAGATCCTTTCAGGGCTTATATGGGCAAAAGCAAGGCAGCAGATTTTGGTTGGGGCAATGGGTGGCAGTGCTAACATTTTTGGCTGGGGCTATAGTGGATAAAGGTGAGACAGAAGGGGCTGGTATTAGCAAGGAATGCCGTACCGGCCCGTACCGGCCGGTACGGGCCGGTATGTACCGGTCCGGTCATTGACCGGTACCGGAAA
>JAOXJJ010000395.1:4135010-4154756 GCA_025769935.1 Phoenix roebelenii | reverse complement strand
ACGGTACCGGTACCGACCGGTACGTACCGGTCCGGACCGGTACCGTACCGGTCCGGCCGGCCACCGGTACGCCGACCAGTACTGGTACGGCGGACCTTGGGTATTAGGGTTAGGTTAGACTGGGGCAAGCTGGCCATGAGAGGGGTGGGGGTTGAGTGGTGTCGGAGGCAGGCTTACAGTATGCAGAGGTGGCTCAAGTCAACTGATGCCACAGCATGTTGAGATGGACATGGAAGCAAATGAGGAAGAGAAAAGGAGAGAGGGCAAGGAAGAAGAGGCACGGGAGTTGGAGGGAATGGAGAAGAAGAAACCATAGACAGTAAACAGTATACAGTAAGATATATATGCAGAGAGTGGTGATACTGGCACAGCTAGTTTTGTTGTTTCCACATCAATAAAACACATATATGTTTGATGCTTCTGTTCTAAAATCATTTTCAGTCTAAAGATGATTTCATCCGTAAAAACAGAAGATCTGCATATATCGTTGCACAACATTCTGTTACAAACACATACTAGCTTCTTCAATTCCCTAGTTTTCCATGATCAAGAAGCGCTAGGCAGATTGATGACAATTGACAAGGATTTTTTTTTAAAAAAAAGTTATAGTTTACAAAATGGAAAAAAGACATAGTGCACAGGCCAAAGATTTAGGCATCAATGCCAGTACCAATGCTAGTCACCTGGTGTGGCACATGACATGCCAAACGTGTGTGCCATTTCCGTGCCAAAACAAAAGGAAAAAAAAAAAAGAACTTCCAAAATTAGTGATGTACTAAACATGCCAGGTGACTAGCATTAAAAGAAATATCAGCAATAGATTCAACAAAAAATTAATTAAAATATATAAAAAAAGAACTTCAAAAAAACAGATTTAATGGGTAATGTACTAAAAAATATCAGCAATTCCATACTGCAGGGGAATCTAAGGGGTGTGGTAAAAAGGGTGATCATTCAAAGAAAATCAGGAAATCTTCAAAAGAGATCATTAGTCTAATTTAATCCCAATTAAGAGATAGAATCTCATTACCCTCAACAGAAATGCTGCAGAATTCTTACTTATTGCTGCATCAAGCATAAGTTATCAAAGTATCCCAACAAACATACGGATAACTGAATAACATGAGAAAAGAAAAGGAAGGAAAAATACCAAGAAGTGTCCTTGATAAGCCCGCAACATCTTCCCACTCAGAAATTCATCCCATATTAGTAAGAATGATATGAACATAGATGTGCAACTAGAAGGCTCTCAAGTGCTAGAATCAGTGACGATTGTAGATGAAACATTCCAGTCGTTGTTGTTGAAACAGCAAGTAAATGCATTAAACAAATAAAAAGCAGACTTGGTCCAAAACTTAGCAGAAAACCAAGAAAATAACTTGCCATCCTGCCATAAGTTGACAGCCAGAAAACCAATGCGAATTAACCGTATTTCGAAAGGAAAGATTGAACTCCCAACCCACTAAACTGATGGCGATATGACGCAGTGTGTGGATGACCCAAAACCTGCACCTAACCGTGGCTGCAGCAACCAAAGCTCCAAGCAAATGAAATTGGATGTCCAACAAAAATTCATAGTGGCATGGGTGACACCATACACCTACCAAGATCCCTTGTATTCTAAAACTCCAGAGTCCGGAATTTCCCCCTAATGATCCATCCCTAACTCAAAGAAGTTAAGGGAAAGATGATGCCATGAGACAATATCACATCCATACATGAAAAGAGGAGAACAACATCCCAATCGCCACAACAAATTAGACCTCAACTATGGTGAAAAAAATGATTTTTTTCGCAGTGTTCGCACTTCGGAGTAGTTTTGTCAATGGAGATGAGTGTTTAGCAAATAAAATCTTTTGTTTTTATTAAAAAAATTAAAGAATAATTTGGGTACGAAGAAGGAGGAAAAGACACGGTAACGAACGAGATTTGCGCCGGGCCCGCCGCAAGAATTCCACGCATTTATGGGTATTATGGTCATTTCACGTATCCTTTAATCGAAACTAAAAAATTTCAGGAGAAAGGGGCCCAAAAAAACTAGAACTGCTTTACCTTGTTCTTTGTCGTAGTATACACTTCTTCGTTCTCCCCGTCCGCCAACTTGCACCACCTCTCTCTTTTCCTCGTCGTCGTCGTCGCCGTCGTTCTCCCTTGCGTTTGTATCCCTCCTCCTCCGTTGCCTTACTTCAAGGGCACCACTCCCCTCCTCCTCCTCCAAAGCCGCCTCCTCCCACTCCCTCTCTCTCCCCATCCCTCCCTTCCCACAAGAAGCCAATTCACCACCCAAACACACCCTTGGGTCCTTTATATCCAAATGTCCAACCAACCTTTTTTCACGAGCCCAATATTATACTATATATCTCTTTTGTTTTTTTTGGCTAAAATATATCTCTGGTTTTTGCTCTTTAATGTTGATGGATCGAAGCAAAATTTTTGTAACCACACGGAATTTGCTCAAAATAACTAGCCAAAAATTATTATTTAGATTTCTCGACCTTGTATAAGTACTCAAAATCTATCTAACGAATAATCAACGTGGGACTAAACATAAGTTCGCACGGATTCTTATACTTTTTTCGTTCAAAATCTGATGTATTCGTCAGGTTAAGAATTCAAATGTATTCAAATTTAATCACAAACATCACGATCGGCCCGTGATCGGTTTCAATAAATTCGTACTGTAGTGTTGTTGCCTATCTCAGATAGATTATGGACCAGATTCATTTTGATATCATTTGTAACAATTCAGAGCTCATTATTTAAAATTTTTAATTTTTTTATAAATTTATTTAGTGAATAATTGATATAAGTTAAGTACGTGTTCATACAAGCCCTTGTTTTCTTGTGGAAGCTCCGGTACTTCTCGGTGGTGATGCACGCACATTAATTTAAAAAAGACGGGTGGGAAGCTGACTGCCCGATTCGCCCACGAGTCATGCGTCATGATATTTATTATGTGTAAAATATTTATAAATGTATAAATTTATTATTTGTATTAAGCATGGGAAAGAATGACACGAACGTTATCGGTGAAAGCTTCAGCATTTTTCCCTTGGAAAGGATGATATGGCCACGGGAACCGGCGACACTCCGATTATTTAATGCCGATGGTCGGTTTAAGTGCAAGTACCGATGGTGGATGATATCCTTCAATGTGCCAGTTATTATTCATACGTGCTCCTGAGCCTATCCATGCAGTATTCATTAATCACCTATCGTATTCCTGGGATATGCAAAGCAATACTCATAATTTATTAAGACCAACTTAATTAATCCATAACAGCCAACAGGCTAATGCATGATCCATGATCTCGAAAAAAGCTGTATAACAGTCATTGCAAGCACTCGGCATACTTATACGTGATTGATTCAAGAGAATCAGATACCATGTTTAAATAATCTTTATAAATAATTTTTAAGAAATTGATTTATTTTTAAAATTTTTGTATTTTGAGAAATTTATTTTTTACCTAAGGTTGCACATGGGTCTGAGTTGATCTATGACTCGATTCGACCTGATCTATTAGATTCGATCCAACCTATTTTTAAGGATAACCGGGTTAGAATCGGACCGATTCCATTTTTTGATTTGGGTCTGAGTTTACTAAATCTCGATCTGAACCGATCCTATTCGACATGATCCATTATTTTTTGGATCAATTTTGAATCGTTTGCCTAACAACCGAATCCGAATCATTTTTTGGGCCTGTAGGCCTACAGCCGATAGGCCGTTTGATATTATCCATTTTTTAGGCTCTCGTCTCAGACCGCAAGGGCACAATGGCTTTTCTCTCCAATGATATGCATGTCTGCCTCCAGTTTTAGAAGAGAAATTTCATCATTTTAACTGCCTCTCTTAATGTGTTTGTCTTCTTCGAGGCTGCATATATCTTTGGAAACAAGTTGCATGTTCAACATTTTGTCTCTAGCCCTATTAACTTTGCCTATCCGAACTAACAAATGAAGATTAATTTTCATTTCTAGAGGGGACCATTTGGCTGACTGACTAACTAATCAAGGAGGCAACAATTGCTTGTACAGAAGGTTAGCAGTTATCACTATACTTTGGGCAGAGAGATAAAGTCTCGCCAACAACAGTTGCTTGCGTGTTTGTTTTGATTTGCTGTTGTACTTGAATTTCTGTAGCATCATAGCGATCTAAAAGTTATCTTGCAGCACTTCTTACCCGGATCTGAACAGGGTCTAAAGTTTTTGAATTGAGCCCAGGTTACATGAGTAGTTCATTGGATCGAAATTATAGCCATGAACTCGACTCGATTCGATTTTTTATTGAGTTGGGTGTCAGTCTAAAATTAGATTTCGAACAAAAAATCGAGTTGAGTTAGGGTCACTCGTGACTTAATCCGATTCGACCTATTTGCACCCCTATTTTTTATACTCCTTTTCTCTTATTCTAGCTAATGCGTAATCATATGCTGAATTTTTCAGAGTGTAGAAGAAGATTGGTTGCCTAGAGTTCGTTTTATATGTAGTATTGGTAGGCATTATTGTTTTAACTTATTCCCATTTAGGAGGTGAGGTTTTTGGATTCGGTTTTGGAGCTTTGTTTCAAGGGTGGAAGATGTAGATGTAGGCATTATAAGGTCATGGAGAGATAAATAAACAAAAAGACAATACAAAAATATTTCATTATCCTAGAGAGAAATATCAATAAGCTGATACAATCAAAAGTATCCGTTTATTCTCTTGCAGGGCTTGCATGAACTAAATAATTGACATCTCAAAAAAATTATCTAATGGCAAGCTACATTCTAACTCCAAGTTTCTCTCCATTTGCAGGGTCAAGGGGTCACAACCGCTCATTATTTATATTCTGTTTAAAATATTGATGAACATTGTAAATGACAACCATCAAACCCAGTCATTAAATGTACCCCACCTTCTAAGCAGTTCCACAGTGGTCATTAACTACTCCTCATTGATTCCACCATTCTCTTTGCACATCAGGAGATTTGTTTTCATTAAAAAAATGGCAAAAGAAGAAAATTATAACATATTACTATTTGATGGGATCTCATCCATCTGGCACTCCACTCAATTCATACACATCCATACAAATGCTAATAATATGTATAGTAACATTAGAATTGTTCAATGGTACTGTAACATTTGACTTTTATTATACAAACTCTAGATTTACCACATCAATCATATCTTTGATGATCAATATACTACATATTATCTCCAAAAAAAAGAGCATGTATCATGCCTTCTTAACGAGTCACTGTGACTGTTATCTGCAACCATTAGATACGAAAAGGTTTCAAGAAGAAAAGGATAACTTATGCATAAGTTATACTTCACATTTCTTTTGCGATCATCAACAAAATCACTGCTCCTTAGTTGAATTAAGTTTGCTTTCCCTTTTCTCCCTTTCTTTTTTGTTTCTTTTTCGATAACAACATCTGGAATAAGGCACTATTACAAGTCGAAAGCAAGTGAACTAATTACATTAACAGGATGTGCATGATGATGAATCCTAGCATGATAAATCTTCCAAAGCTTCCCAATTGTATTGCGGTTCTTAATCTTGCAGATGGTATTCCATGGTTCGATGAGCCATATCCCATATTCGCACAAGTTAGCACGACCCAATCAGTTGAAGCAGATGATCAGGATTAATTATTCAGCTCTCGAATAAATTAATCGATCATTCTCTCATGCCCAACATGGTTTAAGGATTTTTTGACACCGCTAGCTCTGGAATGGATTCATCATGGCAAGAAGGAAAAGAGAAATGGAGATAAAAAAATGTCCTTCTCAAAGTTGAGAAACAGTAGTCAACGGCTCGACTTTGTTATGTATCAATTAATTGTGGGCATCATCAACCAGCTCATATCCAATGTGCACTTCCCCACCATCTCTCTTGGTCACGGTGGAAGCTCCTCCTAGTTCTCATAAACATCTAATTCTGACAGAAAAATCTCAGAGAATCCGCTGCAACATGCAACACAAGAGAAAGAAGTGCCTATTTTATTGGACATGAGATAGGGGAGGCTTGGATTCTCTTTTTCTAATGGATTCACGGAGAGCCGGACAGTGGGATCAGCTGGCATTTTGGTTGGTCTCTGGTTTAAATATCCTTGGCTGCCGAGATGGTTTGAATTTGGTTGGTGAGTTTTAATTATGTTCCTCTCTTCTGTGATCCCTGTGAATTTAGTCTGAATATTGGGCAGCTCCATTAATGCTAGGTGGAGTATTTGATTATCTAATGCAGCATCACAGCATGTCATGCCTCGATATATCAAAATATAATATGTAATAAATTAAAAACTTAATTGGGAAGCACACCAAATACCAAACTTTTTTTTTATCATGTCATGTTGATAACCAATAAATTTGACTTCTAGCTACCTAAATTTTGTTCATAAAAATTGTGGCAAATGACAGACATGCATGTTCCGACATTTTGTTGTCATTCATAACTTAAAGAAAATTAGAAAATGTAATCAATACTTAAGATTTTAAAAAGGGATAAAACAAATTATGAGATACTTTTTGTTGAGTATAAAATTAGATTGTAATCAATTCTTAGTCATGTTTACAATAACTAACCTATTCCTGTATTACAAAAAAATAAAAATCTATTTCTCGAATTGACGACCATATCTTTTTTTCTTAATCAAACACCTCTAGATTTTATATTCGTGTCTGAAAGAGATTTTCATATTTATCATCTTGAAATTTTTATATGGTTTTCTAAATATCTTAGCTGGATTTAATGATTCTTTACTTTTTTAGTTTTTGCCATTTCTCATTTTGCAGCCTACATGGTATATTGATTATTACAATTTTTCAATTCTCAAATAAGAAAATTAAAAAAAAGCAAGAATTTTAAATAAATTATAAACATTAAAAAAGGGGATGCAAACCCAATAATTTGAATTCAAATTTGACCTCATATTTTAACGAGCATGCAATGCCAACGGAAAAAAGGTATGAATATACTAAAAATAAAAACATGGAACAAAATGAGAATTTGGATAAATTATGTAATCTTATAGTGCAACATGAATCTTGTATCCCCTTATTAGTCTCATCAACTTCCTTCATGTGGACTAGTAACCATATTAGAAATTACATTTGCACAAAAAACTCAAGTAATCAAATGCAATAATGAGATAATTTGACTTGAAACAACAAAATGAGTCATGGATCTTTAGATGTGTAGAAACTTGATCGTCTAACAATACATTTGCATATCCTACTCTATATACAAGGCATGTTAATTCTCTTTTCCCAAACTATCGTACCAACAAATCAAAAAGAGTGCAAGAGTGACCCATCTTGAAGAGATTCTATAAGTATCTACCAATGCAAGTCCTTTAGAATGGAACAAATAATAAAGTAGTGGATTAATTTGAAGATATAAAGAGGCCAATAATGCTGCAGATTAGGTGGTTTCATACGTTGCTAATGCAGGCTCTATAATCTGGGGCTCCAATGCATCCATTCCTACATAGTTCCATGATTTCTTATTTTCTGGTTTTGTTGGTTGTATTTATTACAAGGTTGTGTAAACTGCTAAAAAAAAAAGAAACTAGTTTGAAGATAGAATAACAAGAAGCAAATAAAGAGGCAAAGGAAAAAGATTATTTCCATCTTAACTCTTATTATAAAAAGTTATTTTTGACTAAAACTATGAACATGTTGGACATCCATATGCATGCCCTTTTAAGATACTATGAAACATATTAGAAAAACATAATCTGGTCTCTCAACCTCTTAATAACATCTTGTCCCTTGTTCACTATAAAACTAATGTCTAGCTATTTCCAAGGAGAGTAAGGTGTGAAATCATGTAGGAATCTCCATTGCATATAGTTTTTACTGGAGATTAGTTTCTTGGATGTAGATAGCATATAGCTTGAATTACTTAATAAGTTGGATAAGAATGTTAGCTTAGTTGTACATTAACTGTGTTAGCTTAGCTGTACATTAATTGTAGCTGTAGTGGCTGTACATGATCTGTACTATAGCTGTACATGCAATCAACTCCTCCCTCGAGTCCAATCTATTATTCAACAATCTTTTCCTTCATTGAAGAGTCGCTTTCAACTCCACCTATGTCCAATCTACTACTCTTTGATTTCACTTATTGAGGAGAAATGGAGCACTAATACCATTTGTTGGAAAAAAAAATCAAGATTTTGAGTTTAACTAGGATAAAGCTTTGATACGCAAATTTGAACCCAATTTAACCTAAAGGTCTATAATGTTAAGCTTTTGGCCTGATTATCTATATCAATCCATCTATCACCTTATTCATTGTGATACTAAACCCCACATTTGATCCTCGATACCTCATACACATAGGCCTACACATTTTTCCTTATCTTTATTTTTTTATTTCTTTTTTGTTTTGGAGAACAAAAATGGGATAAAGTTTGAGGCAAAATAAGGGGCAGTGCAATCTAACACTAAAACTATCCTTGTAATCTAAAAGATAAAATAAGAATAAAAATAATTTTTAAGAACAGGGTGTGGATTTAAAAGGATAGAAAAAGGTTAAAAAAGTGGAGTCAGAGTGATTGTCGAAAAAATTAATGGGTGGATGGCTAAGGTTTTTGGGAAAGAGAAAAGAGAGAAGGGAGTCGATTGCTTCTTTTGAAAAATTATATGGAGTACTAGAGATGCGAGGCAGAGTACAGATTTAGGGTTGACATAATTCATAACATTAGAGATATACATCCATACTGGGTCTTTGCTGGGCCTTCCCAGAAGACATAGATTTAAAGTTGTGAATTAGTTTTTTTTTTTTTCTTTCTTTCTTTTTTTCTGAATAGTTACGTCCCTTGTTTTTTACGCTTTGATGTCTAAGCTTCAAGTTTTAGATGGTGCATATGTAAAAATTCGAGGTTGCATGATTTCTCTCTATCCCTTTGAGAGAAGTAATGCTTAGAAATGACTTATCCTCTGAATAAAATCGGATTAGATTTATAGAAAGAAGAAAAAAAAAGATCAATAAAAATATATATATACTTTATATATTTGATTAGATTTTTTAAATAAGAGAGATGGAACAATAGCTTCTCTATAAAAATAATTTTTTTATATTTTATGAAAAAAAATCATATGAAATATTAGAAAGTCTAATTTTTATCGACTGAAAATTATTTTTTTTTTCAAAAATATCCTTAAGCTTTTAGATAGAATGGAATATGATTTTTTTCTTTATTACAAATAAAATAGTTATTTTAAACAACTTTATTAGAAATATAAATGCTCAATCAAACATAAATTATTTTAGAATACGTCATTTTTTTTTTATGATCAACAAAATATGTAAAAATTATTCTTTTAAATACTATATATTTAAACACCATTTCTTTAATATTTTAATTAAAAAAAAATTGTGGACCAAACATGCGCTCAGATCAGTCTCGGCTCACAAAGCAAAGCACCAGCATCACCCTTTGACGTATGTTGCTTAATGGCCAAGGTGCCAAACTTTGGCAATGTCTGTCGCCGTGGTCACCGGGCAAGCAGAGCAAGGAATACCAATTAACTCGCAAGACTTCTTCAAAGTCATTGCTAGTGGACAAAAATAAATGACACTTTCCTCGAAGATGGGTCATTATATAATCGCCATCATATATATATGGCCAATTCAGCCTCTTTCTCTCTCTCTTTTAAATATAATTATGCCTTAATCTTGATGATAGAAGATGTTATAAATGCAACTAGACGTGATCTATAAGGGTTGGCAACATAAAATGTAATCCGTAGACAACGACGCTACTTAAAGAAGTCAATATTCATAGAATTTGTATCTAGCTTTTTGAAGTAATGCCCCTGTGCATTATTTAGTTTAGATAATAATTACAATATATAAATTGGTAAATTAATAAATCATAGTCAATACTTAAATGTAAGAATTAACTTCGCTGTGGTGGAGATGGGGTGGGATGAGGCGGTGTGGGAGGAGCCGACGGAGTTGAAGCCGGAGAGTTGCTTGGCCCAGGGGGTCAGGGGGGGGCGTGGACATTGCAAGGCCCGTTTCACAGTGGGCCTGGGATGGCTATTTGGGCCACTTAGGGTGCTCCAGGCATGTGAGTCGGGGGAGGGGGCCTTCTTCCTCCCCAAGCCCGGCAAGAAAACTGGGATTCGAAGGCATGTTGAACTCCGGCAAGCTCCGCTATGTTAAAGTTTAATACCATTTCATAATTTTCTACTATTGATTGTGGTTATTGTAGTCACTATGATGATTATATTTGATCTTGTAGTGGGATAATCGTCTGGGTAAAAAAGTTTTGAGCAAATCACTTTGTTTTTGAGTTCGTTGATCGAGGAAAGGATTGTGTATCTAGTATTTGAGTCTGTCATCGATAGAGGTAAGAAATCCTATACACAATCATCTTTATGGATAATATATATTTTATAACATGTGTTGACGATTTTGAGGCTTGCATCGTTTCCTATATGATTGCTTTATGATAGATAAACACATATATTTTTTTAATATATAGACATATCAAATATTGGTGATTATAGCTGCTTGGATTATTGTTTTGATTGTTGGGATACGATGCTAATTATTTTAGAATTTGGGCATGAAATATAATATAAAATTATTTTTTTCTGATATGGATGAAATTGAATAATTTGATTGGTGAACAAAAGGATTTGGTTAGACATGATATGGATTTTCTGTCACGGGTAGAATCATGACACATTGGTTTGCCACTGCAGGCCGAAGTATAGTTATCTTAGTTTGCCACCATGGGTCGAAGCGCGGATATTTGGATTGTCACTGCGGGCCGAAGCATAGTTATCTTGGTTGCCACTGCAGGTTGAAGCGCAGTTATCTTGGATTGCCACTGCGGGCCGAAGTGCAGTTATCTTGGTTTACCACTGCAGGCCGAAGCGCATTTATTTTGGATTGCCACTGTAGGCTGAAGCGCAGTTATCTTGATTTACCACCACAAGCCGAAGCGTGGATGTTTGTGTTTGCCGGTCATGGGTTAAAGTGTGACCATGAATAGTCTAAATCAGAAAGATAATGGTACATTGAAAATCTAGATAAAAATAGAAGATTAAAAATATAAAGCCATTGTATGATAATATCTTACATATTTTCTGGAAAGGATTACATGTTTGATGGCCTACATGGATGTATATTTTACCGAGTTATGTTGGATAATTGGTATGAGATTTTATGATTTTTGCTTGTATTTTGATGTGGTTTATAGTTAATCTATTTTTAAAATTTATTATATCTATATTGGTATGAGTGTGTGGAATTCTTACTGGGTACTTCTCTTTTCTTCTTTCAGAGTTCGAGGATGCATAATTTCGGATGGGTTGGGCATGAAATTTGAGCATCAGATTTATGAGTTAGTTAGTTAATTTATTTTTTTGATACCGAGGAACATTTGAAGATCTTATAATTGAACTAGTTTGAATACGATAATTTATTTATTTGAATTATTCAGCTATTCACCGTTGAGTTAATAGATATTTGTTCATTTTAGGCCTTGTATTATCTCTAGGGCATCATTTTAAGGCTCTTACGGCCATATCACGTGGTTGACCCAAGTGACAGATTCGAGGCATAACATATATAACCAGGAGCGGGGAGATCAAGATAATGTCATTTGGGTTGGGGAGACAGATATGCTTGGGGTTTGGGCCGGCCATGCTCTCTGTCAATTACTTCGTGGATAATTTGATGCGTGAATTCGAGTTAGGATTGAAATCAGTTCATATATGCATTAGATACTAGTATATTCATATTTACATTTATTTTATTTGACCAATACAGATACGGATACGAATGTTAGTCAGATGCAAATATTCATATCCATTTTTTTTAAAAATAGATACAGGTACAAATCGGATACCAAAAAAAGGATATAAATACGAATATAAATCGGATAATTAAACTTTATAAACAGAATCAAAAATATTATTGACTACTGGATGATAAATCAAGTTAACAATATGTTAATGTGATCATTTATTTTTCTTAAAAGTTTATGAGTATCAATTAAAATTAAATAAAGTTATAAATGGAATCGGATATTCGGATATGAATCGGATAGTTATCTTATCCTTTTCCATTTTTTCTTTAATGGATATAGATACGAATATGGATATTAGTCGAATGCTCAAATTTCTATCCATATCCAAATATATTCGGATACGAAAACGAATCTGGATGGACATTATCCGATCCACTTTAATCCTTAGTTCGAGTGGAAGGCGGTGGATGGAGAGGAGGTGGACTTGTCTGAGAAGCTAGAGTTCACTGTTGTTGTGAATTTAGTTCCTCGAAGGAAGGTATAGAGAGCTTCCTTTCGTGTAGGTCACATGGTCTGGCTCTGTTATTTTTATGGAACCCTGGACATTCGATGTACCTTACATAACATGTAATGGGCGTTTTTGATTAATCAATTGAAAAACAAAATGGAGGGACCATGAGATTAGAGATTTGGACTTCTTTCTGGCTTAATTTTTGACGCATTGAATTCTTTGATTTAAATTACCAAAAATAATCCGTTCCCATTTCTTATTATCTTATATATATACGTGGATGGATTTTATATTATTTATGTTTCTTCTTTTCTAGGTGAGATCCATCACCACAGACGACTTCCACGGAAGACGGCAAGAAATCAGTTTGGACCATAACACTTGGGCTACCAATAATGGCCTGAGATCAAAAATTTCAGCCATGATGCAAGTTGAGCACTCAGGATCTCATCCAACCATATCTGCTTCTTGTTTGCTGTGAATACTTTTATAACAACTCAGGATCTCATCCAAAATGGCTAGCCGAAAATTCTGTATAAGTATCCAAGATCTACACAGCTAATAATCGATGTGGGACTAAACACACGCTCGCACGGTGGTCAGCCCCAATAGATCCGTGCTGCAGTGTCCCCTAGTCCATATAGGTTATGGGTCGGGTCCGCTCTGATACCATTTATAACAACGCAGGATCTCATCCAAAATGGCTAGTCGGAAGGTATTATTTGGATTCCTTGATCCTGTATAAGTACCCAAGATCTACCCAGCTAATAACCGATGTGGGACTAAACACATGCCCGCACGGATCCTCACAACTTCAAACATACGCATGCAATGAGCTTCATTGAAACAAGCTCTCGCTTCAAAATGCGCAGGCATGAAAGCGCGCACAGATTTCCTGGTCGCGATCCATTCGCTTCCAGTGCACAGATTTAGGAGAAGAATCACGGACTCTTGTGGTGTGGCCAATGCCTCTACATGAGAAGCATGCAATCGCATTCCTACTCCTTTTTGAAGTCCCCTGCTTCCCCACATCTAAAGAAGCAACCTTAATTTCTTAAATCGACTCGGTCATCCATCTTATCAACCTTTAGATATGTTTTTCCTTATATTACGTTGCAAGATAAAGCTACACTTGATTCCATCCGTTCCTCTTGTCAAATGTCTAAAAGTGCACATCTTCCATTAATTCCTTAAACTTCATATCTTTAGTTCAATTATCCTTCTAGCCTTCTAACTAGGATCAATAGTTCCTCCTAGAGTTTGCAGCCAGTTTGAGCTCGGCTTCCTTATTATATTCTTTGCCTGGAATAGTGGGAACACTGTAGTACCATTCACTCATGGCTTAGTTTAGCTTTTCAAGTAGAAAGGACCGTAGGTAATGGTTACATAACTAGAGTAGGTCCCTTCCAAGTATTCCTATCCATCCAAACCTCGATAAAAGTGGAGTTTTGTAACATATCATACATAGAATATGGAAGCCAGCTTATCGAGTATTACAGGAGCACCACGCGCAGCCATTAAAAAAAAAAGGGAAAAAAAAGGAAATTCAAAAAGAAAATTGCTGCACTTGAGACCGCTATATCTTCGTCCGTGGAATTATGCAAGCCCGGAGAGGGTTCTCCATGACAACAGTGAATTCTGGCTTCTCGGACAAGTCCACCTCCTCCCCCTCCACGGGCTTCCACTCGAATTCCCTCACCAAATTGGCGACAAAGCACTCGAGATGCAGCATGGCGAGACCGATCCCCGGGCATATCCTCCTCCCCACCCCAAAAGGCATCATCTTGATCTCCTTGCTCCCGGTTATATCCACCCCCTCCCCTGAACCCCCGGCCAAGAATCTCTCCGGCTTGAACTCCATCGGCTCCTCCCACACCTTGCCATCCCAACCAATCTCCGCCACCATAAAATTAATCGAAGCGCCTCTCGGTATCAAATACCCATCCAAGACCACGTCCTCGGTCACCGTGTGCGGCAGCACGAAGTGGCCCGGCGGATGCCGCCGCAGCCCTTCCTTGATCACTGCTTTCAGATACGGCATCTTCTGCAAGTCGTCTTCTTTAATCTCCTCCGCATCACTCCCCACCGCCCCTTCGATCTCTTCACGTAGCTTCGACTGTATGTCTTGGTGCTTCACCAAGTTCGCCATGATCCACTGCAATGCTGTCGAGGTTGTGTCGGTGCCTGCGTTCAGAAACTCCGAGCACAAGGCCACAATCTCCTGCTCTGTTAACCTCCTCCCCCCTTCTTCTGAGAGTTCGATGTCAAGAAGGGAATCGACATAGGAGTAAACGAACCTTTCTTCTTCGCTCTTCTGCCGTTGTTGCTGTTTCTTGAATTCTTTTCGGGCTCTGATCAATGGGACAAATAGATCTTCCTGTCTCTGACGCATTTGGAGAGCTGTGTTTATCCTATCTCGGAAGACGTACCTCGAAATTCTTGGAGCGAAGGCGAGGACGTTGAGTTTATTGCTGTAAAGGAGGAGGCTCTTTTGTGCGATCTCGATGTCCTTGATGGCCTTCTCGTCTAACTTCTCGCCGAAGCACATGAGAACCAATAAACAGAACATGGCGAATTGAAAACTCTCCACGGCAGTGACCGCGCCGGCGTCGTTCGAAGCGGCTTGGGATCGGAGGTGGTTGGAAAGGACTTGAAGGACCCAGGCGCGGCCGTGGGCATAGACTTTGACGCGGGAGGAGTGGAGGATCTCGGAGATGAGGTTGCGGCGGAGCAGGCGCCAGAGGGGTCCATAGGAGGCAGCGGAGATCAAGTGGTCGCGCCCGAGGAACCGGAGGGCGGGGAGCTGGGGCGTGCGGTCGGAGAAGGTGGCTCCATGCTCGACGAGGGCCCGGTGGGCGAGGGTGCGGTCGGAGATGAAGATAGCGGGGCGGGAGCCTACATGGAGGGTGACGATGGGGCCATACTGAGCGTGGAGCTCCCGGAGGATGGTCTCCACCTCTTGGAAGGACCGTCGGAGCCAGAAAAGGTTGCCGATGATCGGCACGGCCGGGGGGCCTGGGGGGAGCCTTTTCTTCTTGGTTGCATGGTGGAGGAGAAGACCGAGGGCAGTGGCAAAGGAAAGGGAGAGCAGGATGAGGAGCCAAATATCCATGTCTTGCTCCTTCCTTAATTAATTTCTGGGTGCTGCTAGTTTCTGCTGTGGC
This sequence comes from Phoenix roebelenii, assembly GCA_025769935.1. Lineage (NCBI taxonomy): Eukaryota > Viridiplantae > Streptophyta > Magnoliopsida > Arecales > Arecaceae > Phoenix > Phoenix roebelenii. The sequence goes on along the minus strand of JAOXJJ010000395.1, from coordinate 4,139,316 downwards.
CGTAAAGAGATGTGAAATTTATACACAGGTGATGGTTGATTTTAACGCGATTTGTATAAATCTGGTCATCGTTAAATGGCATTCAGTCAGCGGTGGCTGGCGGCTTCTTCACTTATTTGATTAAAATAAGTGAAAAGAATGAGGAGTGTTTTGGCTGGGGAGGGTTGCTACTTGCTTTCGCTTGTCTCTCTCTTCACCGTTCACGCACAGCGCGTGTACGCATTGCTTAAAATCTGGGCCTTATAACGTTACGGGGCCCTTATCATGAAACTACAGCTGATAACAACATAAGGTTTCTACCAGCTAGTTTAAATTTTAAAGGATGTTTTGGTTATCAAAACTAACACAAGCAAATAAAATGTCCGCAATTCAAGCAGGGTATCAACATAAAATAGCTCTATCTTATTGGCAGTTAAGCTAATCCCAATTAATATGGGATGATGACGTTACTGGATCCTTCAGGAGAAAGGATTTATCTCTTATGAGATTGATTGAAACATTTACCTGTTTATTTTGGTCCACACGAAGAAAAGTCTTATAATTAGTCTGTGTTCTAGATCTCCGACTTGGTGCTCGTAAAATAATTGGCCATCAAGTTTCTTGGTCGTTAAGCATCTTTTCACACCCAGTCACAAAATAATGGGTGGCTGACGCAAGTGCTTAGCTACGCAGCCTGTGACCGTTTTTGGTGAGGTTAACGTCGAGACACGGCTGAGCGCAAGAAAAAGAAGAAATAAAACAAATGAGTCTCTCCCAATCAAGATCACATAAATACCAAAGATGCATACCGTTCCATACTTTTCCTATTTAGCCTTTAGCATACCGATAGAGCTAAAAATCCAATAAAATTATTTATCACAACCCAAAAAAATAGTCAAAATATGTTATTTAGATTCTTTTATCATGTATAAGTACCTAAGATCTATTCGGTGATGTGTGACTAAATATACTTATATACATCAACATGAATTATTATAAATATTTTACCATAATAGATATAAAAATCTAGATGGTAAAACAAATATTTTGCAACAATCCCCAGCTTCACTAACATGCCTGCTACCACACTTGTAGGACAAATCATTCCTCGATGAGGAAGGCTACAAGGTGAGGTGTTAAACTCACGGGTGGAACACAGGGAGCTGTGATCATCATCCAGCGACCACTTATTTAATTATGTTATCACAAAAGGAGAGAGTACGATCATATTAGCTTTCATGTATAAAATTAATATATCTCCAAAAATTTTAGTTCGTTGGATTATTTGTCCCCATGTTGAGGTCAAACAAGAATGCTTCCCCTATGATTTTTCAAAGTCGTACATCTTGCTTCGTCATCCTCCCAAGTACTTTTAAATTTGTTTCGCGAATGAAGATGGCTGTCGACGTCTAATACGAAGGCGGGTTGGTTCACATGGGCACATTGCACTTTCGTATCCTTGAAATGTGGCCGTCCAATTAAGTCTCCTCCCATCTTGGTACCATCTAGATTGCCTCTTTGTCAACGTCAACAATTTGCCTCCTTGCCAAATTGTCTCTCTCCATGATGGGCTGTATCATCCTGGTATGGTTGGTTATGAGTTCGATTTCGATGTACCTGCTGGCGAATATTCAGGTGCCGATCTCTTTGTTGAGGGCTCTAGAGCAACTGCTCAGAGGTTCATGTGGGGCAGGCGAGAGAGCAGGCGAGGCATTCACCTGGTGGCATGGGAGGTTGTTTGTTAGCCGCTCAGACGAGGGCCTGGAGGTTCTGTCTTTGTTGGTGCGGCAGGAGATTCTAGCAGCTCGGCACGCCGCTAGGTTTCTTCTAGAGCCGGATAGTCTATGGTGTGCCCTATTGAGGGCGAAGTATGGTGGTCTTTCGATGCGGGGGGAGCTCCGAAGTGGGCGGCACTATTCTTTTATTTGGCGTGAGATTTGCTCCTGCTGCCCTCAGTGCTTACGGCGATCAGGTGGATGGTTGAAGATGGGCAGTCCATTGACATTTTGGAGGATCGGCGGCTAACAGAGCTACTACTCAGTAGGCTGCCGACGATGGTCGATTCTACAAGACTGGTACGTCGCAGAGTTAGGGATCTGATGATCCCTGGCGAGGGCCGGTGGGATGAGGCCGTAATCAGGGAGGCTTTTGGGACACAGCTTGCAGAGCGGGTGTTGACCATTCCGATTTCTCAGGAGGGGCTGAATAGGCAGGTGTGGGTGGTGATTGGGTTAGCTAGGGTGAGGACAACTGATGTACATGCGTTGTTGGGGGGTGAGCTGGCCAGGCGCTGTGAGGGCAGGTGGATTTGGAGATGCGGGCTCATCCGTAGGTGGCACTTTTCATTTGGAAGGTGGTCTGAAACTGCCTATCGACTAGGAGGATGCTGGCCAGGAGGGGGATGGGGGTGTCTTTGATGTGCATGGACTGCCTGAAGGCGGTGGAGACTATTAGCCATGTGCTTTTTGAATGCCCGCGAGCAACTCAAGTCTGGAGAGTTTCCCAGGGCTAACCTGTGGTGTGGGAGATTTTCTACGGTAGGTGAGGATTGCCTTACGATCGTCGAGCACTGCCGGATGGGAAACTGCTGCTGTCTACCTGGCGTATCAATCTGGCTGGACAGGAATGCTTGAGTCTTTGAGGGGAGGAGGGCTCTCCTGAGGTCTGTTGTAGAACGGTCTCTCTGTCAGGCAGTAGAGATCGTGAAGGCCACTGAGGTTGATTCATCTGGGATAGCTAGGGATATCTGGGACCCCCTCTTCGGTACCACAGCATCCGGATTTGTCTTTGTCTCTTGGAAGCCCCCATACTCTGGCTACCTAAAAGTAAACTTCGATGGAAGGTTGCCCGACGGTATCGATCGGGCAGGAGTGGCTTCTATCATCAAAGATCATGGCGCCAGGCTGATTGCAGCAGGGGGTTGCCGCTCCTTCGAGGCCTCGGCTTTTGGAGCGAAGTTCAGGGCAGCATAGTAGGGGCTTTCTTATGCGAGATATATTTTGCAAGCAAGCTGTATCATTTTGGAGAGAGACTCAGCTTTCCTGATAGCGCGTCTTAGGGAGCTGGGGCGGGAGAAGGTGGAGCACCTGCTTCTGAGTGATATTCACCGGATGCTACAAGAGTGTCGGGTTCTTCAGGTTGGGCATGTCTTTCGAAAGGTGAACCAGGCGGCTGACTGGGTTGCCTCCTTCGCTGCACACCACTTCGGAGAGTTTCTCTGGACTCAGCAGTCTTCTATTTCATTTGCTTTACATTGTTTCCTTGATGCTGATGTAGCTGGTAGTGCTCATGCTAAGATAGTGTGAGCTGCCGATTCACCAAAAAAAAAAGAAAATGTTCCAAAAAGAAATCATTAGTTTGTTTGATTATATCACTAAATTGTAGAGTTGATCGGTCAAGTCTTCTACGTGTACTTTAGCTGCAATCAGCCTCTTCAATGGCCGAGAAATTGCAATTTTATTTCCTTCAACCACAGCTTCTGTTCAATCTCTGCTTAATGTCATTTGCCTGCTTATTATCATTTGCCAAGTCTCGAGCTTCAGCCATTAACAAGATGGTGGTTCAACTGAAGTACTTTTATCTAATTTTGCTAAATTTTCAATGGCACAGTATGCTGCCTCTGAAGGACTGTTCTTGTTTCTCCATTTAGTGGAGCCTCACAACAAAGAAAGAAAGCATTATGATAGGAAGATAAATTGAATCAAAGACTATTATGATAGAAAGCTAAACTTAATTTCTAAACGTTAGCCGGGTGCGAACTTCTCCTCATCATATTACTAACTATTTCATCTACTTTTTCTCACTAGTTATTACTTATTCCCCTTTTGCCTTCGCATTGTACATTCCATTCCTATCTTCTTTGACTCTCATGTACATACTTTTCTCACATATTCAATAAATTGGGTCGCTCAACCTCCCTTTCCCTCAAAAAAAGAAAAAAAAAAGAAGTATGTTTGATTATCAGAAAAACTAAATAAAAAAAGAAAAAAAAAATCTAGTCAAATTTAAAACATCTATTTTTGGAACTTATGCAGCTAGCAAATTTGATTTTTCTAAATTCTTTAGTATTTCAGCTTCTTTTTGAAGAAACCAAAAATAGCTCCATGCGCGGTCATAGGTGCTAAATCTGTTGATGTACGTATAACATGATCAAACTTTATTCAGTACAAAGTCATGGAATTCAAGAAAATACATACAAAGCACCAGCTTCACAATATTTACTACTTCCTCGTACAGATCCGAGCACGGAGAGTGTCACGCCCCGAACCCGGGGCCCGGGGCGCGAGCAGACGCCGCGCACCTACAGGGCGAACCCCGCAGGCACGCA